>CM038714.1:40536122-40638622 GCA_021613375.1 Megaleporinus macrocephalus
GCACAGAGCACATAACACAGAGCGCTTAGCACAGAGCGTGTAACAGAGTGCATAGCACAGAGCACATAACACAGAGCGCTTAGCACAGAGCGTGTAACAGAGTGCATAGCACAGAGCACGTAACAGAGTGCATAGCACAGAGCGCATTACAGAGCGCTTAGCACAGAGCACATAACACAGAGCGCTTAGCACAGAGCGTGTAACAGAGTGCATAGCACAGAGCGCGTAACAGAGCGCATAGCACAGAGCGTGTAACAGAGTGCATAACACAGAGCGCGTAACAGAGCGCATAGCACAGAGCGCGTAACAGAGCGCATAGCACAGAGCACATAACACAGAGCGCTTAGCACAGAGTGCGTAACAGAGTGCATAGCACAGAGCATATAATAGAGCTCACAACACAGAGTGCATAACACAGAGAGCGCATAATACAGAGAGCGTATAACACAGAGCGCGTAACACAGAGCGCGTAACACAGAGCGGGTAACAGAGTGCATAACACAGAGCGGGTAACAGAGTGCATAACAGAGCGGGTAACAGAGTGCATAACACAGAGCGGGTAACAGAGTGCATAACACAGAGCGGGTAACAGAGTGCATAACAGAGCGGGTAACAGAGTGCATAACACAGAGCACGTACCACAGAGCACGTACCACAGAGCGCGTAACACAGAGCGCATAACACAGAGCACGTAACACAGAGCGCATAACACAGAGCACGTACCACAGAGCGCGTAACACAGAGCGCATAACACAGAGCACGTAACACAGAGCGCGTAACACAGAGCTCATAACACAGAGCACGTAACACAGAGCGCATAACACAGAGCTCATAACACAGAGCGCGTAACACAGAGCACGTAACACAGAGCTCATAACACAGAGCGCGTAACACAGAGCGCGTAACACAGAGCGTGTAACACAGAGCGCGTAACACAGAGCGCGTAACAGAGCTCATAACACAGAGCGCGTAACAGAGCTCATAACACAGTGCACGTAACAAAGCGCATATCACAGAGTGCATAACAGAGCGGGTAACAGAGTGCACAACACAGAGCGGGTAACAGAGTGCATAACACAGAGCGGGTAACAGAGTGCATAACACAGAGCGGGTAACAGAGTGCATAACACAGAGCGGGTAACAGAGTGCATAACACATTCATGTAAGCATATTTCCAGGTTGTTCTGCTCATTGTGCTGTTGCTGATTTAGAGCAGTGTTGCTGTGAAATACACTGAGATTACTGTAATTATGGGCGTTTGATAAAGTAACATATCTACATTAAATCATTTCACTGATTCATGACTGCTGCTGGAAGGGACAAAGTTATTGTTGGTGATATTTTTTTCACCCTCCCAAGCAATATTATGACCAGCGGTCACCGCTCATTAGCTATCTGCTTACTGTAATTTACCACTAATGTGCTCTTACACATACATACATAGAGGCCATGTTAGGTTCAGCCAAGCACGTCAACAAGTCTGTTCCATTTAATAACCTCTACAGGAGATCTTAACTTGGTGTAACAGTTATATTCATTTTTCATTGATTGTTAATGTTAAGTAAGCACTGCATGTACAACCTTCATTAATATTCACATTAGATTAGCACCTTTTTACACTCTTAGTTCTAATTTTTCCACTCCACCTTAAATGGTAGAGCCTTGAATTATAGCTGCTGCACAATAGTAACAATTGTAAAATAGGCAAACAGGAAGCCAGCTTTAACCTTGTTCTTTTTACTTTTGTATATGCATAAATATTAGAATATTATCTACACAATTATGGATTTGCTGATGTGTGGGACGGTGTCTCTACTGAATTTAAGACATTTTAAGCATTAAAAAAACAAAAACTTTGGAAACTTTGGAGGTTGAGACAGTATTCTGTTACCAAAGATCCTAATACTAGTTATAAGACGAGGCAGCCAAATCAGTAAAAGGTACATAATGAGAAACCACTTGATCACCACACAACCTCCAGACGCCAACCCTTTGTACGTTCTTGGTTCTGTTGCATGATGGGAAAAGGACATGGGTACCCGACAAGGTTACATATAGTTCCAGCTAACATGTAGCCCGGAGGAAAGGTGCATATAATATAGTACATACTGTCCAGTTAGGAAAAACACATTTTGTGTTCATTTGAATACATATACAGGACAAAATAACATAAAACGTGTGCTGTTAATTACACAACAGTTTTAAGTGGATACAGTCTTTCTCCCCCCACCCCCCAAGAGGCTGAAGGAAAGATCATTCGACAGCCATGAAAGAGTGAAGGGCAGAAACCGGCAGCATTTTGCTGTATTTCATCTAGACGAGTCTGGCAGCGAGTGTCTGAAGCTGTCTTTCTGTGCCAGCTGGAACACTCTGGAGACTGCAGGCTGTGTGTACAGTAGGGAGGAAGCAGGAGCATCATTTGACAAGAAAAGAAGCGTTTCTTTCATCAAAAGGCGCTTCTAAAAGTGGTACGTCTGCAGCCTCCTTCCATTAAAGGAAGAAGAAAATCTCATTTACTGTTGGCCTCAAACCATATCGAGTTATTAAGTAGTCTCGAATAGAGAGTTCATCTGTTTATCAATAAAATAGACTAACGTATGTAGTTTAGATGTAAGGATCGATCGGCTATGTGTCGGTATCGGACGATTTTTAATCAAAATTTGCGTGCCTGTTATTTCTCCAATTTAGAGCACGAGTCAGCTCTGATCTCAACACCCTTTTATTTTCAACAGACTGACTAAAGCAGCAAAGTAAGCATGTCCGTCTGGCAGTGTTTACCGTACGTGACAGACATCCAGGACGTTTTTAAATTAGTTAAATTAGTCTCGTTGAGGAACCAAGACAAAGACATTTAACACTACTAATCTGATACAGCACTGCACACAGCTGAGTACAGTGAATATCAGTAAACAGTAGAGCTAGCCCGCACAGCTAGCACAAAACTAATAACCCAGAACAGATAATAACCCAGTGCAGACCAGATCTGACCGGTATGAACAGCACAGCAGCAACAATTCAAGATCTACATTTAGTAATTACAGTCATTTAAAATAACCAGAGTCTGCGTTTAATGACTGCAGTTTTTACTGCATTTATTTAGTTAACTTTTTTCGTTTAAGGGTTAAGGGTCTATTAAGGGTCTAAATTGAATGATTGCAGTATTGGGGATATTTGTTTGATTAATTAATTTTTTTTTTACTGTTAATTATGTTAAAAATTATTATTCTGTTTCACATGAGCTCGTTTAAAATGGTAATAAACCAGTTTAGACCATGTTTGATGACTTGCTTGCGCTAAAATAACTATATATATCCCTGCCGGGGCATATAGCCCGCCCTCAATTGGTATCGGCTATCGGCCGATCGTGCTGAAAGGTGATCGGCGATCGGAATCGGCATCAAAAACGCTGATCAGTCCATCTCTAGTACGTAGCATAGATACAAAAGACTACTAGTGACATGTTAATGCTTGAATTTTGTTTATACAGGATGTCATGCAGGATCAGAGACCACATGAGCAAGTCTTTTTGTGATTACTCAACACCACAATGGGGTTTCAGGCAAGTGTGATGATCGAGGCATGCAGTGAGCACAATGCTAACTGGTTTAGATAAGCTTCTAGTGCTTGTAAGCTACATTAGCTTCAGAATTTTAGGGTAAAACCACAGAAGCAAACTTCAGATGTCAAACGTCTTGGCTGATCAACCTCATCTGGGGTGAGGGGTTAATCTGTAAACCTGATTATTCGTTGAGGCATTAACAGCAGCATAATCAAAGAAAACTATCTCTACCACAGAGACCACGGTGACCACACCAGGCAAATTATCCAGTGCATGACTGATCCATATGGCAAAGTAGGCCTAATACTGTAGATACCCCTATGACACGTACAAGATCTAGAAATATAGCACATTATTTTTATTACAGCTGTTCCATCCTGAAACTACAGGCCTGACATTGCTAGTATTATTAATAACAGCAACAACACCGCTATTGTACCTGTCAGCACTGAAAAAAGGAGAATGTTGAGAAATAGCTTGCATACTAGGGCAGTGTATTGGCAAGAACCTGACGATACGATACGTATTTTGATACAGTGGTCACAATTTAATATATCGCGATACATCTCGATACTGCAAGCAAAGTGATGTATTGCGATTTTTCAAAACCTACTATTAAAACACACCACTAAATGAACAGGTTTTCCAATGCTGACCACAGCATTGCGCCCTTGTGCTGCTTGTTAATGTTTGGAGTGGAGCTGAAAATGGATTACACACTGCCATCTAGTGGACAGAGGTTTAAACACAACACACAATGATTCACTGTCTGCCAGGAATCTGTGTATCGATACTGTGTTTTTGAGAATCGATACAGTATCACCAAACATAATATCCCCATATTCTATATTTTCATTATTTTCTTACACCCCTACTGCATACTGGAATTTCTTGAACTGTACAGCAGTGAGATATGTTTGTATATACGTATAAGTATTGTATGTTTTTTTTTTATTTAAGATCAATAGTAAATATAAGATAACATAAGACAGGTTTCTTAACATTTACTGCTTAAATTGCATATAATACAGTTTCAAAGAAAACATTTTAATAATTACTATTATGAAATTTATTACTAGACCTATATATCATACTGTAAGTTCACAAGACTGGCTACTGTACACTCAGTTACTATGCAGAAGCTTGTCCTACACCTGCTGACCCACTTACTGCAAACAAACTAAACTGAATATTGAATTCTTGCTGTGTTGGATTTGGTGCATTTTAGGCTCCAAATTGCTACAAACACCACCTGATATTTAGTTTACTGTTTATTTTATTTTATGAGGGGTGTATGTTCTTGGTAGGGTGTGTTTGTAACTATAATCAAAACAGTAAAGTGAATGAAGTTCTGGCTTTTATTTTCTTAAGCAAAGCTTAGATCACTTACGGACATAACTCGCAATCTGAAGTTAGCTTCTTATTTGAATACCCCGTTCCACCTTAAATGTTATAGAAGTTATAGAACATTCTGGCGTCTGTAACTGCAGCACCATTTAAGGTGGAAAGGTGGAATTCACATAAGAAGCTAACTTCAGCCTCGTCTTTCTTCAGGTTTACGCTCAGTAAAAGTCCCTCAGCTAGATCGGTTTTACAGTAGACGTTGGACACTGTGTATGGTCTTCTCTGGTCCGTCTCTCCTTATTCTCTCTCTCTCTTTCTCTAGTTTGCAATACGCTCCATCAAATCACGACTTCTTGTCACCTGGCAACACCGTAAGCGCGCTGTGCAAAAGTAAAGGTCATCCGTGCAAAACAGTGCGCTGTATGTGGTTGTATGGATTAAAAGAATCTTCGAGGCAAACAATTTGCTTCCATGATTTTTTTGTAATTGAGTTACTCGAGTTCCTCGAGAAATCGGTTTAGCCCTACATTCTAATATACTCATGAATAGCTTATACACACAGCTCACAGTAACACTAACTTACAAACTATAAAGGTTTTGCATTATGATGTTTAGTGTTAAAAGTCTATAGGTGAGCAGTTTAAGACCTGATTGGTTCCACTGCAAATGGGAAGACAGTGCAAAGCAGTACATTTTTAATGTAAACTGTGCTTTAGTGCAAAGCCTTGCTTGTTCAGTTAGGGGCTGCAGGAATGTGAAAAATATGATCTTTTTCATCTACACATCTGTCAACGCTGCCAAAGCATTTTTAGGCTCTGATCTGCAGATAATGATATGATCCTGATATGATTCGGATATGAGCGTCAAAGTACATTTTGCTCACCCCTTCCTATTTCAAGACACTGTGTTTGAAGTGACTGTGCGGTTTGCAGTTAAATAGGTCAAGCCTAGCAAGCCCTGAGGTTATTCCCTGGAATAATTTGCTCCTGCATTGTTGCAGTCCAGGTTAGTGCAGGGTTCTGGGCAAAAGAGGATCATATTTTCTGACAAACACGCCCACCCGTGTCGGCTGGTGGACATTAAGCACTATGACGGGGACAAAATATGTGAAGTGAATATAAAGGCGTGGAGTCGGTAGCATCCGCAGCAGCTAGCGGACTAAAGAACAGTAGTACAACGCAGCACATTTACAAAACTGTGAGTGCTGGCATATCTGATACTATAGGAAATATGAACATGAGCCAGTTACAGCGAAACATAGAAACATGATTTCATGCTGGATGAGGAGACTGCTCCTTCAGATGAGCTAATGCTAAAGCTAACAGCAGAGCTATTTGGTGCAGCATTAAGGTGAGGAGGGCGTGAGTCTTATATCAGACCTCAGTGATAGAAGTAGAAGGATGGGAGGGACGGTATACGCACATTACCATATTTTCTTTCTCGTGTTTATTTAAGTTTTATGCTGTTAAGTTGTCTCGCAGTCCTGTTTAAATGAGTTAATCAAGTTAACTCTCAGCTGCTTTGTTACTAAAAGCTAACTTAGTTAGCGCACCACTGATCTTAACATATTAAAATTAAGCTAGCTTTCCAGCTGAATGCATCTCCTCGATTTAAGGTGGAATTCCAGTGATTCCTCAAAATATCTGGATAACTCAACCTTTGACCGGTGAACAAATTTGGAGTGGTTGGATATAGTGGTTATAGAAAAGTTCATACTTACAGAGGTGGTCATTTTATTTACTATTCAAATTGACCAGTGAAAGTACAGATTCAGATCAACTGAGATTTCTATATATTTAATGTTAATAATTGGCAAAATAATAATATATATGAAAAACATGTTTCTTTGTGTTCTATTTTACCTCAGAAAGCATGTACCATGTAAGGATTTGTAAAACTATACTGTGTATAGTATACACACTCAAGAGACACACACACACACACACAGAGGAATCTGCCACCGTGTGCATCATTACCTGAACAAGGATTCTCCTTCTCTCTGTCCTCTAATACATGCTTGCGTGTGGAGCTTGCTGATCATGGCCCTAACCTCTCCAATTGCCATGGCTACACAAGGCCGTGCCCCAGGCTCAGTGAACAAGGACTGACACCAGCACCTGCTATTATTACCCACAATCCATCTCCCTCTCGCTCACACAAAAACAAACCCCTGGCAAACGCCAATGGACACAACACAAACATACAGTAGTGTCCATAAGTACCTGGACAGTGACCACTTCTCTAGTCCAGGGTCTCTATAGCACATGGTCTCCTGAACCTGGGAAGAAATAAATGGTCAGTGACGCCTATAATCTCCCGAAAACCAAGAAAGAGAAAAACAAGGGTCCCTACACAACTCACAAACACTGCAAACAGAAAAAGGAAGGATGGTGTGAACAAACAAAAGAAGGGAAGAAGAGAGGAAGAACGAGAGAGGGAGAGAGTGAAAAAGAGAGAGCGAAAGAATGAGAGAAAGAGACAGAGAGAGTAAGGGAAGTGGGAGAGACAGAGAGAGAGAGAGAGAGAGAGAGAGAGAGAGAGAGAGAAAAGAGAGAGAGGGAGAGGGGGAGAGAGAAGAGACAGAGAGAGGGAGAAGGGAAGAGAAAAAAGACTGAGAGAGGGAGAGGGGAAGAGAGAAGAGACAGAGAGAAGAGACAGAGAGAGAGAAAGGAAGAGAGAAGAGACAGAGAGGGAGAAAGGAAGAGAGAAGAGACAGAGAGGGAGAAGGGAAGAGACAGAGTGATGGAGAGAGGAAAAGAAAAGAGACAGAGAGAGGGAGAGGGGAAGAAAGAGAAGACAGAGTGATGGAGAGAGGGAAAGAGAAGAGACAGAGAGAGGGAGAGGGGAAGAAAGAGAAGAGAGAGTGATGGAGAGAGGGAAAGAGAAGAGACAGAGAGGAAAGAGAAGAGACAGAGAGAGAGAGGGAGAGGGGAAGAAAGAGAAGACAGAGCGATGGAGAGAGGGAAAGAGAAGAGACAGGGAGAGAGAGAAACTGAATGAATGTCCATACTGTATTGGTGTGCAGCAGCAGCAACAGCGTCTCCTTGGAAACAGAGCTTTGGCTGGGGTGTGTGTGTGTGTGTTCCTGTAGTGGCGGCTGGTGAGAGCGACCGTGAGTGTTGACAGAACGCATATGCCTCACACACACACACACACACACACACACACACACACACACACTTTAACATGCTTGAGCTGCGTGCTCTCTCTCTCCCCCTCTCTCTCTTTCTTTCCTCTGGCAGAGACACAGAAACATGTAAAGTCAGCTGGTGCACAACCTTTTAAAGTGTACACAAACCTGTGTGTGTGTGTGTGTGTGTGTGTGTGTGTGTGTTGTTACCGCTCATGGAATGAATACACACCATTCACTGAGTTAGCTCACAAACCACAAGATTGATATTAATGCCATTCCAACAGCACCTCTCCCCCTCTCTCTCCTTTATCTGTGTATCAACCTGACTCACAACACCACAAGTTTTGAGTCTGACTGAAACACCAACTGACCAGCAGTCAATCTCAAGAAAATCCCATTTGAAATTTTTTTAACTGACCCGAATCAGCTCATCAACTCAAGTGACCATTAAAACTCTTTCTGTACATACAATCTTAATGACAAGAGTGACGCATACATGACTTTGGCTGCCCTCAACTGTCCTTTCCTGAATCAACCCCCCGACCACAGGACCTCTACCAACACCACGAGTGACCAGCTTGCCAGATCTAAAGCTGTTGTAAGGTATTGAAAGTAGGCAAGAAGAATAAAGTAAGGAGAAAAACTAAGTCAGGAGGAAAGACAGAGTACAATCTCCAGACTGTCAGAACACTGTCAGAATTTTACACTCCAGCTCAACAGAGTTTTGAGAAACAGCCAGTTTATGAATAACTTGAATTCCTTGTGGCATTGGAGGTCTGCTACCTGACCCAGGTCCAACAGGACCCAATAAAATACCAGACTTTAGGGCAGAAGACAACGAGACTTCAAGGCGGCGCCACAGGGTACATGTGTAGAGTGGAAAAGTGGCTGTAGTGAGGACTCTTGGCTTGGTGTCCACGTTAACATGATTGTATTACTGCTGCAGATATTTTAGTTCTTTTATTCATGCTGCACATGTTCTGTCCTACCAATCACAAAGGAGCTTTAGTGGATTCAGATCTGGGGACTTAGGAGGCCACTGAAGCACATGAACTCTTGAATTTTTGTATTCGTGGAACCAGTTTGATCTGACGCATGCTCTGCCTGCTACAACGCTGGTACCCCAAAGAAACAATGCTCATGCAGATTGGCCCCTCCCTAAAAACACATCTCTAATGCCACCACACCTCTACCAGCAGCTTGAACTGTTGACACAACCCAGGTTCGTGCTGTTCATGAGAAAGTGACCAGTCTTGCCATTCTCCACTGACCTCTCGCCCACAAGACAAAGGAACTAATGCTTACTGGACATTTTGGTGTTCACATATGAAAACTCTGGAGTTATGTGTACAAATCTCAACAGATCAACAGTTGCTGAAATACTTTGGGTGGTCTGCTCACTGTCAACATTCATTACGGCCAAAGCAACAACCAAAACGAAGAAGCAGATCACAGAGAAAAAACACTGAAAGAGATCAAAAGAAAACGAAATGTATACACCATTATTAGACAACAATGTCTCTCGCTCTCTCTCTCTCTTTGAAAGGGTCACTCTACAACATTTCTCAAGAGGATGGTTAAAAGACTGCGTCATTCACGCTTCTGTTTGATGGTAAAGGTCTTTCAAAAGGTGTTCTTTCTTCCCTTCTTCCCACCACCTTTCTCTAGTCTGACCTTTCTTCACTCACTCTCAAGGAAAGGTAACAAGAACAGCCTCAGAAAAAAAAAAACACCTCTGATTTCTGGGGCTGTAAAATTAGAAATACATAAACAAATAATACTAATACTAAAAACAACAACAAAAATAAAAAATATGGAACAAACAAAATTCACAATCATTTTCACAAATTTGCGATTGGAACTGTAGCAGGAGTTTGTTTATAAAAAAGAATTTCACCGATTTTTCTGTCTATATAAGTAATTCTAGAGAGACTTCCCAGTTTTGGGGGGGAATACTTTGTCTTTGCACTAACTGTCATGAATTAAGTTCAAAACATTTTTTTGGATAAAAGCTTATCTCAAAATGAACATGAAACAATGTATAATGTAGCCTTTTCATCTAATAACCTCCTGTAGGGTCACCGGTAGAGACAACACTCTAAACACTCTGGACACCTGAGGCCATATTACGGAAACTTCCACAGTTCAACATTAAGACCTGACATGACATCTTACAAATTTGTATTACGAAAGCATAACATGAGTTTAGGAATTATATCTTAAGTGGATCATCAGTGTTTGTTTCCACAGAACAGTGTTTACAGTAAAGAAAAAAACATGTAATCAATATAAGCTACAGCTACAATTACTTATAAAAACATCTAAAAAAAAAAAATAGCCGCAGTACACCAGCTGTGAACAGTACTGAGGACATTTCTATTCCTGGGCTGCTGTGTAGCAAATAGCCCAAGTTCAGCTATGCTCACTATATACCATCATCACTTCAATCATTTATTTAAAGAGTTTTCATGAACATTAACACACAGTGATAAAAGGGGGGTGTGCTACAATAAGAACAATACTGACACATCATTGATGCACATCACTCTGATCTAGTGGACGAACTTAATGTAAATTAAGTGGTGGTGACGAATCAGACTGTTTTTTGCATATATATATATATATATATATATATATATATATATATATCTTATTATTAACAGCTAAAATCAGGGGCTACTGCAGCACTGTAGGCCCACATATTTGTCTAGCTTCTGTAACACTGTTCTTTATCTGGAGTTAGGTTAGAACCTAGGAACTGACGTTCTGTGGTAGCTACAGTCCCAAATTCAGCGTTAATCAGAAGGTAATTCTGTAAGAAGGCCCCGTCACCATCAGTCTGACTGTTTCTCTGAATAGGTGCTTTTCAAAATTACACTATGAGGGTGAATTTGTGGATCTCGATTTGTAAGGAAGAACTCAAACTCAAATCAGTAACTCGACATACTGATGTTGATGATAACGAACTGATAAGTGGTCTGAGCCCTAAATTCAAATTATATTTCCACTTGCAGCTGACAGCCCTACTGATTTCTCTGTATTTCAGTAAAATACTGGAGCAACCGTAAGTGGCTGGGAGTCCAAGACAGCATAACTGTCTCTGCCAGTGAAACAGAAATGCAACAAACCAGTATCCAGTATGATCTATGATGCTTCTATTCAAATTTAAAGACTCAAAGTCTTCGATTCCAGCTTCTTTAAAGCAACAGCCAAATCAAAGTAACCTGCTAAGACAGCTTTAGTGTCTGAAGTTAGCTTCTTCTGTTTTGCACTGGAGTTATGAGGCTAATGTAGCTAAAAAGTAATAAAAGTAACAATTAACTCATGTCAAGATATCCTCTGGCCCTTAAACGATTAGCTGATCGAATAAAGTTTTATTGCAAAAACATTGGACACCGCTCATCACACACTCATATACAGGGGGATTAAAAATGGAAATGAAGCACAAATACAATTAACAGAGGGAAAGCGAGAACGCCTGGAGCGTTCGCCATTAGAGTGACTCAAGTTGCTTGTGAAAAACACACTCAATTTTTTTTAAATAAACCAAAGAGTACAAACGTATGACTTTCTTCGCTCCTGAAGATACATCTAGCAGCATTTCCTGAGTGTGTAAAAAGTTTAAAGCCACAACGATTCACAAACAGGTACAAGGCCCCTATAAAAGCTGTAATAAATCATCTAGCTGTCACACCCGCTGCTCGCATGAGAGAATGAAGCTGGAAATATTATGTCCAGCACACAAATATGTCAAAATTTATAGTAAGATGATGTGTGGCTGCTGACCCTGGACCAGATCAGTCCTGACCTTGTGGCCGAGTTCATTTCACGCTGCACTAGATTACTTTATCACAAGCCTTTCAGCTACAAACCCATGACCACACATTGACCTTTCACACACACACACACACACACACAAATAAAACAGTATGGATTTCTATCTTTACAATATAGAAATCAATACAGATTTGTGTGCTCAAACCAAAACTGGGCATGTTAAACCAGAAGCGAGTGAGATGCTTCACTGACTGCATGCATGCAAAATGTAACTCTGGCAAATCAGTAATCGAGGAACAGGCATCCTTATTGACTCACTGCTTATGTGTTGAATTCGGTGACTCCTATAAATGAAGTTATGAAATAACTTAAGTTTGGGAGAAGGACCACGCCCAAACTCCTCCTCGCACTCATTACATGCCCTACATAAACCACTCCTCTGCTCTCACCTTCTCGTAACAAAATTCGCTTCAAACTCTTACTCACTCTTTACTTGACAAGGGAGAAGCCTGGCTTCAAATCTCAGCAGCTAAAGCCACCCAGCACTCCAGTGCAAGTTTCTTAGAGTACCGCTTCCTTGCCCTAACTTAAGTGGTCCTCACTTCGCAAACTGGTGCATTCAAGTGGGGCGTGGAGTTGTGTAAATTACACAGACACTTCTAAAAGACATTTCATTTTTTACCTGAAGCTTGAGAAAGAAAATAATATCTCCATTTTTATTTCTATATTATTTTAACACTGCTGCACTTCATATCCTGTGTTTCATTTAAAAAAATGGACCAATAGAAATGCTACAATTCCACCTGGAATAAAACCTCTTTACGATAACTTGTATTAAAACATAAGAAGGTTTTTGCCCTCTACTGTAAAGTTACTGTTTCGGAGATCCTTGTTGTTCTTTGGACATCAATGATATGATTTATCTTATAGCATTGAACATGGATTCTCTTTTCTCATTTCTTACAACCCACTGATTAAGCTGCATCTCATGGTCTGTTAGTGATGTATCTAGAACTTCTAAAAGGCTTGGCTAGATGTCCAAACAGCAGCAATATTTGCTATATTGTAAGGTGTAGCCTATGTAGCACCTCCTCCTATAACCACTGGGTAAACACTATAATATACATTCAACCAAATGCATGACAATGCATATTTCACCATTACTAACACTATATGTGAAATTTTAACTAGACAAAGAAAAGAAATTGACTAACACTTAAAGTGCTGTTACCAGTCCCACTGTTATTACAATACATCACTGCTAAAAATGCTGTTAATGGTAACCAACATTAAGTAGCTTTACAAGTTTGACACATAATACTAGAGGTGGGCCGATCAGCGTTTTTGAGGCCGATTCCGATCGCCGATCACCTTTCAGCATGATAGCCGATATAGAGCGGGGCTATATGCCACAGCAGGGCTACATACAATTATTAGCACAAGCAAGTCATGAAACATGGTTGAAACTGGTTTATTACCATTTTTATGAAGCTCATATGAAACAGCATAATATTTTTAACAAAAGTATCAGTAAATACACACAGTAAATCAAACAAATATCCTCAATACTGCAATCATTACATTTAGACCCTTAATTTAAAACGAAAAAAGCAAAATAAATAAATTAAACGCAGACTCTGGTTATTTTAAATGACACTCTGTTATTATTAAATGTAGATCTTGAATTGTGGCTGCTGTACTGTTCATACCGGTCAGATCTGGTCTGCGCGGTTTTCTGGGATGTTTGTTTTGTGCTATTCTCGTAAGGCTGCTGCTTTAGTCAGTCTGACGAAAATTAAAGGGTATGTATTTCCACCTAGAGGTTCGGACAGGTACTACAGGGAGCTGGCCGGAGGGGGTTTTACGGACGGCACCTCTTCCTGGATGAAACACTAGCTGTAAATACAGAAATTAGGCTAATTTCTTTAACGCTATTGATCGGCTCTCGAGATCGGGAGCAATATCCGCCGATCGCCGATCACATATTCTGATTAAAATCGGTGGATACTGATACATAGCCGATCGATCCTTCCATCTCTACATAATACATGTTAATAAAACAAATTCGAGGCATACACAAACACTTATACAGCTTATACGGGTATTAACAGGGAAATGTTGCTGTGATTATCTGACCGCATTCACTCCAACGAGCTTCAGTAAGATCAGGTTACACTGGATGAGTAGTTCTGGATAAACAATGTAAACACATCCCAAATGTTGTAGGTTTCTCTTCACTGCAGAGAATGGTGACTTTAGGCTCCACTCCCACCCTAAAGTAGCTGAAATCATTAATTAAGGACATATACCCTGAATGTAGTGTTATTTGTTGTGTTTCTAAAGTTACTTAAGAGTTTTAGTTACCTTGCCATGTACTACTATCTAGTCACATTATTCTCACTAGATTTAGATCACAGATCTAGATTACAGGATAAGTCTGGGATCATAGTATTATGGCCTACATCACCAAAGCGGCCGGAGACTTCATGTATTATGTTCATTATGGAGATTACAGTAAGTGGGGCAATGATGAAAGCAAGAAGTTGTTAATCCCTGTATTGCTCATTCAGTCTTTTTTACGATTGGCCTTAACTTGACTGACTAAATATCCAGTAGCACCAACTGAATTTTCAACAGAAACTGGTTTTCAGAGAAGTTCAATAACTTCCTCAACTTAGTCAATTGGTGGCATAGCCAAAGAAAAAATGCAATCCAGAAGTGAATGAGAAGAACCTTGTTCCTAATCGCAACCAGCAGCTAGCAGCCGATACTCTATTTTGGGGTGGATAGCAGAAGTAATTGTTTACTTGTCTGCGGTGCGGACACTCTGTCCATCCATATAATGTATACTGCACTCTTTAATGACTAGATGAGTCTATCAGAATCTCGTTTCCAGCTCTCCATGCTGCTGAGTTGCAGTTTTAATCAGTCAGATGAGGAAGAAATCTTGCTTATCAAGCTAAAAGCTTAAACAAATATTTCCAAAATGTAGAAGTATTTTAAAACCAAACATTAAATCATGCAGACAAATGACTAACACATGCAGGGACAGCAGCTGCACGTAATGTTCCCATCAATCATCCGAGATTTTGACCATGGCATGATTGTTGGTGCCACATGGTCAGTTTAGGTGTTTCTGTAACTGCTGATCTTCTGGGACTTTCACGCCCAGTAATTTCAAGAGTTTACATTTAGAATGATGCATTAAAGAGCATCCATTGAGTGGCAGTTCTGTGATCTCTCGATTTCTGCTGAGATACACAGATGGTAAGGTCAGAATTTGGCATCAACAGCATGAATCCATAGTCTGTATCTGCTTTGTGTCAACAAGCCAGTGGAGGTGGGGTAATATCAATATTATCACTGGAATGCCACAGCCTGTTTTAATATTTCTGCTGATCATTCTCTGAGCATCTAGGGCCAGTCGTAAGCTGGAGGTTAGGGAACCAGCCTTGTGACCGGAAGGCTGCTGATTCGATCCCATGTATACACGAAATAAAGCAAAAATCACAATTAATTCATTTAATTATATTATATTAACAGGATCTCCGCAGTAATAAACTTGGGGTAATCTATGGATTAGTCTGTTTGGTGAGTGAAGTTCTACAGAACACTACCTTGAAAAATCATCAATCTTTAACTAACAATTCCTCACCTCCACTCACTGCTGGAGGCAAAGCAAGACACTGTGATTAACAAACACACACACATACACACAAGCATCTGGAGAGGAGGTGTAGCTCCTGAGGCTGTTCATAAGAGTTTTTGAAAAATCTCCAACGAGAGTAGAGAAACAGACAACATCCAAAGCTAGTAGGTCATAAATATGGAGCATTACTCCAGCTGCTTAACACCAATTACAGAGTAATCAACCCCACAGCCACAACACACACACCCCCACACCGTTGTTAGTGGAAACGACTGAGCTTCGTTCAAACCAGAACTTGGATTAGGGGGGCTTCTCAGAGCTCCTATTCAAGTCCATACAATTAACGTCTTAATTACAATCTAATTACTTTAGCTACAGTACCATTCTGCAGCATGAGATGCTGCTGGCTATGAGGAACTGACGAGTTACGGTATAATTAGGACTGCAACTGATGATTATTTCTATGATCTGTAAAAGAAGGGCTTATACTTTTTGACTTTAAGAGAGCAAAGTGCAAAATCTGTGGTAGGCTGAGGGCCACAAGGACAAAACAATATACAAGCGAAGAACAGCTTTTAAACATGTATTTTATAAAATTACAGTAAAAACACACTAAAATGTTCTTTCATGTCCAAATTTGATGTCCAAATATGTCTCATTCACTCTTAGTTAAACCTGTCAGCATCAAGCTCAGCTGGAGTTCAGTACATAGTACAGTCACAAATGTTAGCAGTAGCAGCCGTTGAGCTGTGGATACTCTCAAGGTAAGGTGGACTCACAGACTGTAACTGAATATTAACAAAACCTTCAAACAGAATTAAACAGTTCTTTCTCTACATCAAGGGTCTCCGCAGGTCTGCCGTGTGTCTGATTTATTTATGACACAACAGCAGTCAAAAATTATGAAACGCAGAATTAACTCTCCACTTAGCTCTTAGCTCTCCACTGCCAGCACTTCACACACAAAAACCTGTGTTCAGCAAAAACGCCTATGCTATCATAAAGAGTGGCATATAATTCTACTGCTAAATACATGATTGTTTATTTCAAGGGAATGTAAAAAAAATTACTGAGTAATAATAATAATAATAATAATAATAAGTCATCATTAATAGCGGTAGCAGTGGCCCACCGGGTGAGTGGCCTTCAGCTAATATAAACTTGAGACTTAGATGTTTAAATCAAATTCATTGCTGTCCATAATAAATTAACTCGTAATGTTTTCTGTTATTAAGGAAAATGGATTTATGTTGTTGTTTGGTTTATTCACAGTCGACTTTATGATTCTGAATACGTTTTAGAGAAGAAGGGTCAGAGAACATTAGCATTAATTACTTGCAAAAGCTGGACTAAGATTATCGTCTCATAGTTAATATTACTTTGTATTAATGAATTGTATATTGAACAAAATATGTTTTAAAACAAGTTAGTATTTATGTATAGTTTGCAGTGGATGATGACAACTCCGACTCCCCTCTAACTACAACACTAACAAACTAAAAAATATCATATTTATGCTTTTTGACACAAGTTGTATTTCTTAGATGGGTGTATTATACTGGAAAGAAATAGAACGTAGGTATGCCATAGCTTTTGCACACACCACATTTCAGACTTTAGGTTAAATGAGCTAATAAACTTGCAATGTTCTGTGTAGAGCATGTGTTAATAACTTCACATAGAAAAGAAAAATAAAACATGTTATTTGACCAGAGGCACCCAAGCGTTTGGTACAGCAGAAATACATACAATCACAATATTATGATGTGACATTGCGCAGCTCCAAAACTGATGCATTCACTTGTCAACCAGCATCGTTAAAACAATAGCCACATTGTCCTGTACGCTTCTTGCAGTGCACTGCAATCTGTTAGAATGACCACGTGGGTCATATGAACATTACACAGCATTACAGATAAGTCAGCAGGTCAGAACTCGTCTAATCAACCTTGTCCTCTACACGTTGCAGCCCTAGTGCCAGAAGACTGGCTGAAGACCCATGTGGGCACACATACTGAGAGCTGTGAGGGGAAGCACTGGGTGGAGATTATGAAAAACATTGTTACAGAGAACGCTGTGATGTGTTGTGGTCGACCCTGAGAGTAAGGTCATCTCTCCAAAAACCACAAATCACTACAGCATGACTAGAGTTCTGTAAAGAAAGACCCTGAGGCCGAGAGAGAGAGAGAAAGAGAGAAAGAGAGAGAGAGAGAAAGGGGGACTGAGATAGAGAGTTGAGATGGAAAAATAAACCACATTTTGAATTAACTGTAACTGTGAAAAGTCATGCTCTATAAAGTACATTGTTCTACTGACTGTATTAAAATAAACTGTTATGTTTCTATGATTGTTCCTACTTATCCTGTGTTTACTGTTAATTGCTTGGGCGAAAACGTATCTTATAACATGAACGGGAAAGCTGGGAAAAAAGGAGAGACAGTAAACTGCTTCAGTGCTCCAGGCCTGGTCTGTTACATAAGCATGGAGTAAACAAGCTGAGTTTCACAAGGCCACAGTCAATTCGCGATCAGCAACAGGCCGAGCCCTAATGAGTGACCACTACTTACAGAGGATCAGGCAGTGAAAGGTACACACTGTAATTACTGTGATGTTAAACCACGTCGGTCAGCCGGCAGCCAGTCAACTTCACCCATTTCAGAATGTTCCATTTTATTTTCAATTAATTTAAAGTGCGTTCAATGCAATATTGGCTTTATTGAAGGGACAAATTAACAATTAAGAATTTATAGGTATTGTCATTTTTGTCTGTTTTTTATTTTCTGTAGTGCTGTGCAAAAGGTTTCAAGTTTTAGTTTCAAGTTTATTAGTCATTTGCACATCATGGCAGGACATAACATGCATTGAAATGCTTGGGGTGAAGCTCAGATACAACTCTACAGCAGGGCAGCATTATATAAGTAAAAACAGTGCAAACATACAATAAATAGACAATATTGAAGTAAAAATAGGCTAGAATATATACATTTAGTAATAACTGAAATATATAAAGGACTATACAAAGCATACAAAAGATATATACATAAGATATACAGGAGGACATATATAGAAACTTTTGCATTGGCAGGTTATCTAAGTAGATATATCTATTTAAAGTGACTTAGTGATATTGTCCATAGCAGCAATATCAGAATAAATAATATAATAGTATAACATAATAATAGTATAACAATGTAATATAGCAATATAAAAGTATAAAATATACTTATAAAAGTATACAATCAATACAAGTATAAATATAAAATATAATATATAATATAAATATAAGTCCACCATGCATTCATTTACTTTCCACAAAACAAAACAGCCATTACATGCAAGTCATTAAAAGTTTAGTTTCAGAGAAAGAGGCGTAACAGTATTCATTTAACAGAAAAATGGCACAAAAATCCATAAAAAGTAACTGTGTTTTGTTGAATATACCCTACTGTGAAAATGGCACCTAAGCACCTAAAAGCCTTTATCTTAGCAATAAGTATATTTCCACCGGTAAGAACACCAAATATCATTAGAATCAATGTAAATAAGTATAAATACAATACAAGTAGCATGAATATCGTATTTTGAAAGAAGTAGATAATATCTTGTGCAAAACGGACATTGCATGAATTTATTAAATTCCTTCACAAGCAGTCTTGATTTAGTTTAATGAAGTACTGAGCAGTCAAACTAGGTATTTGATAATAACTGCAAATAATACTGGGCTGCTAAAAGGAAAAGTGTTAAACAAACAGACGTGTAAAACCACCGCTAACTGTATAAACTCTGTCTCTGTAATTCTGTATAAAAACTGTGCTGCATGATTTATTGGCTGTTTAGTCTAAGCAGAGCGGTGAGAGCTTTGGAAGTAGTGAGCAGCTCAGAAGCAAAAACAAGCATTGTGAACGCATTTAAACCTGTACATACACACACACACACACACACACACACATTTTTTGTTACTATTTTTTTCTTACTATATTAGTGCGGTCATCCATAGGTTTCTATTGATATTTGATGTCCTATAATTAAATAATACTACACCTAAACCTAAAGACTTATTTTCTGCTTTATTGGATTTTTTTTTAAACTTGATTTTTGGAAAAAATGACATATCCTAAAGTGAGGACCAGCAAAATGTCCTCACTTACCAAAAAAAATCAGACTGTACTATACTAGTGAGGACATGTGGTCCTCACAACTATACCTCTACAAGAACACACACACACACAGGCAAGGTTCGGACTTCACACTCGATGAGCTATTGGCCAACTGTACTGTTGAGGTGCTTTCATTGGCCAGGAAACAAGTTTCAATGCTGATTCTGATCATCAGAAAAAAGCAGAACATCGGCTCTGATTATCAGTCCGTCTGATAATCAGACGACCCCTAAACTGCACCAAAGCAATCAAATGCAATCATAAAAAGGCACTGATTAATTTCCTGAAGAACTGTAATCAGACTGAAGTGCTGTGAGATCACAGATTTACACTCCTGGGTTTTCCTGCATCGTCCAACTGCTGAATACACAGACTGGACCTCTTAGGTGCATTTTGGGAAATAGCCATATTACAGAGAAGAGTGTAATCTGACAAGCGAGGAAAAAGAACAGAAACAAATAAAAGAGAATAGGGGGGTAAAGGAGTGGGGAGAGAGAGATGAAAGATGAAAGAAAGAAAGAATAAAAGGGAAGTAGGGTAAGAGAGAAAAGAAAAAAAAATGTGTGTTTATGTGTGTGCGTGAATAAAATGAGAGCAAAAGACAGTAAAGGGAAGTAGAAAGAGGAGAGAGAGACATAATGGTGTAGAAACAAAGAAGAAGGGATAGACAAGGAGAGAGAATGTGTATAGAGGAAGAAAGACAGAAAAGAAGGATACGGAAGAAGAAGGAATTAGGGAGAGAGGATGTCAACGAGAGTGGGGTACACTGCGTGGGGGAAGGGGGGGGGGGGGATCATTAGATATAGTAGGATGACAGTGTTATTATGAAAGGCTGCTTTTTCTGGCCGCTCAGCAGCAGCAGGGCATGCAAACGCGCACTCCTTACAGTTCAGGGGTCATTCCTGCAGCGGTCATTAGGCTGATGGAGAGAGGGCTGACCAAAGCTCCTAAAAGCTCTCCTTCCTTTAATCCACCACGCGTGCTGGCTGGCAAATTGCTGCAGCGTCAGAAAATAACAGGCACTCACAATAACGCAGGCGGCCGGCTCGTACCAGACCCCCCGGACCCGCCTGAATGTGTTTGTTTGTATTTGTTTGTAGGACAGAAACATCCTGAGTCTGTAGGAGAAATTTTATAATAACTGAACTCTTTTAGATGCTTAAGGTTGAGACTTAGAACGTTCTTATTAAATACAGATACTTCCATATCGTTCCATAATTTTTGTTGATTTTTATTTTTCTGCATCATTTGAACGCAGCAGTTGTTGATTATAAGGTGTGAAAACAGACTGATAGAAATCCTGGTTCCATTAAGTTACATTGAAAGTATAGATTTTTTGGTTCTACAGGTTTTGTCCCATCCTACAAAGTTGCCAATTTGCAGATACTTTGTTTTCCATTGAACACCAACAACATACACTACACATCTATATGTTTGTACACACCTGCTAATGCAACGCTTCCTCTAGAATCAAAAGCATTAAGAGGAAGTTTGTTGAAGTAACAGCTTCTGCTCCTGTGGGACGGCTTTAAACTAGATGTCAGAACACTGCTGTGAGGATCTGATTGAGCAATGCTGGATCCAGTTGTCGTAAGCACTGGGACAAAAGTCAATATTTAAGCTATAAAGTCTTCTGTTTTAAACTACACAGTATATATAAGTGAGCTCAGCCCTGATGTTAGAAAATGCCACTCATCCCAAAGGGTTTGGACGGCACTGCATCAGTTCAAAAAGGGCGGTTCAACTGCTACAAAGCCAAGTGCTAGAGACCCTCTATTTCAGCCCATGCCTGGCATTGGGCAGAGTGACCTTTGGCTCCAGAGCGTCCCAGTCTGTTAGCAATATTTTTCTTTGGAGATTACACAAGCTGTGCGTTTGCAATTGAGCTTGTGAACAAGTGCATACTGTGCGTAACTGCTTTTATAAATATACATTATAAAATACACAAGTTTTTTTATTATAATCAATATAATAACAAGCATTCCACCAAGAAATGTACTGAATGAGGAGACGATAATCATCATTTTGGTCACTTTTTCAACTTTTTGTTGTCTAATAATAAACATACGATAATATTGTACTACTTGGAGTCAGAACCTTCACTTTATATTACCACCAATCAGCCAGTTAGCTAGCTGAACAGCCTAGTTTTAATTATGAAAATAAGTTATTCAGTCTGTTAGTTTAAACAAAAACCAGCTTCTTATTTTATTCGTGTACTCTGTGGTCCAGGTGATCGGGATTAGAGTTAAAGACTATTCCATTAACAACACAAGGACTTTTTTATGACGTGCCGCAGTAATAGAGTTCAGCTGCTGAGAGGTGTGCATACATCATGCATTTTACAACAGCTTCCAACCATCCAACTCTGCCAATCAGATTTTAGGCCTGTTAGATAATATATACCATCCACATATATAGGCACTCACGTCTATAGGGAATGAAACTGGAATATACTATTACATATGAATAATTACATAAGATACATGCATACTTCCTATCCTGACACTGCATAAAAACAAGCTTGTGTGTTTGTTGGATAGGAGTGCCTGATGCTGCTTTTACTCTAATAGCGACCAATTTACTCTGCAGCCATGGAGCAACGCCACTGCAGTCCCATTAGTCATGGAGCGTAAGCCACAACAACAATGCCGAAAGCTTCGTTAGCAGCGGGTGGTGCGGCCAAATCTTACAGACAATCAAAAGAGGCTGAAGTGAGATGATATGCAGCGATAAGACAGACAAGCTACAGAAAAGTGCAGAAGGATGTAAGTCGTTTATAAAAAAAAAAAGATGTGAGTAACAGTGAGTGCCCTGCAGTTTAAGATGCACTCTATAAAATGATGGTAAGAGGTGTGTTTGCACCAGTGCTTTATGATGTATCGCCTGTCACAACGCTGCATGTCTAATAATATTCAATCAAATATACAACCATTTATTATTATTCATTATTATTATTTTATTTGTTGTTATTCTCTGTATTCCATTATTGTAAATAGTTATAATATATATAATACATTTATGTATCCAGTGTATTCTGAATTCATTGCTGAATTACTGAATCACAACAAAATAACTCAATCAGATTTTAGTAAAATGTAAGATGCACTGATTTGTTTTGTCAAGAATCAGAATCAAATCCTAATATTCTGAGCTAGGACTTCACCACTGGTGATACTTAAAGGGAACCCCGGCTGGTAACACTTGTAAGCCTTAATATGTTGTAATGACTCAAAAATAATCACAAAAGTAGCAGATTTATTTATAAATTAAGGCTTTTATTCTAAATATTTGACATATGGACGCAGCCATTATTTCTGACGCGCAATGCCTGATGACGTCATATGGTTGCAGCGCGCTAAACCTGACTGCGGTTGGAAGGAGGGAATGTTAGCTAGCTAACCTAGCTTAAAGAAAACCATACACATTGTGTTACTGTTGGATGTTATTTCCAGTGGAAAGGCAGTGGGAAGACTGATATTAGTCTAAACAGCTTTCACAAACATAAACAAGGAGAATAGTTAGTGGAGCAGCGTGTGGACGAAACACAGCTACCCAAAGACCCGCCGCTCTGCTTTCGTCACTTCAGTCCAGATGCGTTTGAGTCACTCAGTAGACCACCACTGGTTGAGAGACTTGACGGAGGCTGTTAGTTTTAAGAGTTGGTTAAAACACAATGCAGTGCCACAGTTTTCCCACATTGGAAGTCCAAAAGCTCCAGAATATGGAGCGAGAACCGCGTCCGGTCGCGTCTCTCCTGGCGTCCCGCCAACAACGGTTACCGTTAGCGGCAGCTGCTTCTCCCTCGTTTGCGGATTCCGAACGTGAAATTACAGTCTTAGTAGTCAACATACAACTTCACTAATAAACAAGTTTGTAAGCTAAGAGAAACTCCCGTTCAGTTTTTCTATCTGTACACTGACCGTGAATGTTTCCTGCTAGAAAGCGGAGCTCCTTTAACAGACACTCTCCTTCTCCGTCAACACCAACACACAGTTTCACAACAACTCCAGCACTGTGTCCTTCTCTCACCTCCACGCCTCTCTCTTTGTCGTCATTTGGACTCACTTAATGTGTGTTGTCACCGCTGTTGTGATAAATGTTGCGTTCTAGTTCAAACTGCAAAGGCTGAACAGTAGCCACGTCTAGCTAGCTAGCTATGCTCAAGCGCGACAACAAGTGTTGTGCCGAATTTGGCAGCCCTGCCAGAAAAAGCACCCCCTCTCGCGAGCGCTCACACATCGTCTTCTTGGCTTTAAGTTCACTTAGAAAATGGAAATACACAAGATACTGTTCTAAGCTACGCGAACTCATAAGAAATAATAAAAAAATAATCATGTCACCGGCATCCCCTCCCGAGAGAGGGTGCTCTTCCTGACGGGGGTGCAGAATTCGGCACAATAATTTAGCACCCCCGCCAGGAAAAGAACCCCTCTCCGGAGCGCGTACGCACATTGATTCGTGAAATCAGATTCAAGTATTCTAGTTTATTTGGTCAAAACAAACTAATTATCTCAGCTTTCGATTCAAGCGACAGAGCGTGCGCTCCCGAGAGGGGGTGCACAATTCGGCACAACACCGGCTACTGCAACCATTTGACGTCACTACGTCAGTAGTTACAACAATGGCGACCAACGCGCAGTGGGATTTTACAGAAAAATCAAACTTTTTTGCTACTTTTTGTGTCTTAATAACTGAGTCATTACACCGTATTAAGGCTCACATGTGTTACCAGCCGGGCTCCCTTTAATAATCAGAAATTATAATTCAGTTTCTTCAGTACTGTGATGTATTTCCAACTAAAACTTGGTGAGAGAGGCAAAAAGTTAGCTGAGCAATTTGACTCAAATTCAAAATTCACAGCACTCTCTGAACCACTCATCAACACTGCTGACAATCAATGATTGCCTGGTCATCTATAGCACAGGCTTCCACAGGTCACAGGTCCTGGAGATTCCCTGCCCTGTAGTGTCTTCAAGTCCTGAAGTGGTTACTAATTAGGGCATTAGCTGGATGGGGTGTGTTGAGAGTTAAGTCAAGCTATATAATGCACGGCTGGCGTTACTATGCGGGAAAATAAAAACAGCTTTTAGCTT
The DNA here is from genome assembly GCA_021613375.1 of Megaleporinus macrocephalus. Classification (NCBI taxonomy): domain Eukaryota; kingdom Metazoa; phylum Chordata; class Actinopteri; order Characiformes; family Anostomidae; genus Megaleporinus; species Megaleporinus macrocephalus. Next base: position 40,560,838 of record CM038714.1, read on the forward strand.
TGTGGAATTTCACAAACAGAAACAAACTACTCAGAAATAAGATTCTATGAAAAAGAGGCTTAAAAACAAACAGGCTAGGATGTGAGAGAAAGTCCAGATGTTTCGCTCCTTTCTCTTGACAGCCCCTCCATCTCGCATCAGCCGGGAGGTAAGAGTAACAGGCGACCATGTGTGACCCAATTTACTTACACACACACGCGCGCGCGCGCGCACACACACTAACACATGTAGTAAGAGTGATTCCCTTCATAATGTAAATTTCTCTAATTTCCAACACCAGCAACCAGCTGTTCGAAGCTTTCTCCTCCTCTGGTCTTCTGGAGCCATCATAGCAGCAACATGGTAACCTTATGCACACTTTAATTACTAAAGAAATTTAGATTATTATTATTATTATTATTATTTGTGTCTGACAAATGTTCACCCTATATTATAGCGTACATAACAGCTATTAGGTATCTTCAAAGCAGCATTTGTACATACATTAATATGTGCATGTGTACAGATATTTACACATCTCTTTCTCTTAAAGGAGCAATATGTACGATGGCACATGTGAGATTCTTAGTTTAAAACATTTCACGATGAACTAAAATGATCAAATGAATGTTAAGAAGTAACTGTCTGACAACTGTAGACATCTATGTGTCAGTCACTAGATAGTAAGTCACTACAGCATTGAATCCAACGTGAGCAAACCTGCTCTTGACAAGAAAAACTGCTTGAAAACAAAGAAAACAAGTGACAACAGCAGCAAAACAAGTAGTAACAGTGAGGAGATCCACCACTGGAGACGCTTTTGGCAAGCAAAGGGATGAAGTATGATGACTTTCAATGTTTCTGAAAGAAACAGCAACAAGACTCTTGGTGGAACAAACCTTCACTGGCTGTTCGAACAGCGAACTCTCTCACGGTCTTCAAACACAGACTGTAGACCCATCTCTTTGTGAAGCACTTATAAGCACTAATCTACTGAAGTACTGGAATGAATCATAATTGCACTTAAGCGCAGCTGCGTAGCTCTTTATCTTCTAGAAACACAGGCTAAATATTGCATATCTTCTGAATGTAGTCTTGTATTTATTCTCTTCTCTGTAGGTGTTCCTGTCTGGCTAGATATAGAAATATCTTATTTCTAGGTATCAGTGCTGGCACTTGTTTGTGGCAGTATTTGAGTGTAGGGCTAAGCGATACGGGGGAAAAAATCTTATCACGATAATTATTTTCATATCAGTCGATACTGATATATATCACGATATCACGCAAACATGCCAGAGCGCTTTAACAGCAGCAAGACCTCACCTGTTCACCTGTTTTTCTTATCTAAACATATTATTTTAAGATGAACACATGCAACATGTTTCTTTCAATAGTAGTCACTTGAAAAGTGGCATTGCTAACCGTTTATTAAGCATCCAGTGTAGATACCTAAGGCTGTTCTCGATGCCGCCGGAGCTTTAAAACACACGTCACGTCAACCAAACATGAAATGGCTGGAACTCTAGTTCCTAGCGCTATTCTCATTGGCTATTCGTGTTGTTTCTCAAAACATGGACGAAACCTAATTTTCTCGACTTTCTATCGACTACCTCCACAGTTCTATCAAGGAAACATTATTTCGCGATGACTATTGTTATCGTTTTACCACCCAGCCCTATCTGAGTGCGAGAGTAGTTTGGACTTAAACCTGAAAACAAAGCAAAAACTGGGTTAGAGTGTCTGCTAAATGCCGTAAATGTTAAAGAATATTAAGTAAAAGGAGGTAGGAGTGAACCGGAGGAGGGGCTGTGTGGAGCAATTCGTCATGTACATCATTTCCAGTGTTGCTCCTTTAAGCCCCTCTCTCACTGGCTCTTTAATATTCTTTTTTATTATATTATTTCTGCTGCTTCTGCTTCTTTTTCCTCTGATTCTTCTGCTTCTTTAACACACTTGGGAAAAAAAGTGTGAATCTAATTCTTATCGTTTACTGCTGTGGGGCGTTAGATGTCAGGGCCTGTTGCAACTACACTGTTACATAGATTTCACTGCCCAGTCTTGTTGTGTATGTTTATGTGTAATTACCCTTTTTGTTTAAAGCTTAAAATGTTTTAATGAATGGAGCAAAGAGAGAGAGAGAGAGAGAGAGAGAGAGAGAGAGAGAGAGGCAAACTCTTTTAAACAGGTGTCTACAAATGTTTGCACATACAGGGTAGATGTAAACAGGTCATCAGTCACTAAACATATTGGCTGGAAAGTGTCTTATAGGATTTTTTGGAGCTAATTCCCTTATTTTCACACAGGGTCCTATTACTTTGACTCAAAGTGCTCTGGGCCTGGAGGGACACTCTTGCAGACGTTTCCGCTGTTAAAACCTGAGCTAGTGCCAGTGTAGATTTCCAATTCTTAAATACTGCGCATAACGAAACAGCTCCATTCAAACAGCATATCAGATTTAAAGCAACTCAGACCCAAACAGTGAACTCACTTCACTCTGAAGTTCTATAAGCACGTATGGCATTATTAAAAATGCATTTCAGTTAGAGACATTCAGCTCGGTGTTAGTGGCTCCCATTGGCGATGTAGCAAATTTGTGAATTAGCCCAACGTTGTGATAAATGACTCCTCGGTAATCCACAGCAGGGAAATTACACTAAAGAAATTACAACACAGAGGCAGCAAAAGCAGCCAATGCAAAGGCTGTGGTCACAAATGACTGGTTCTATAAAGCGTACAGACTGTGGTTAGCATTAACCCATAAAACCTTCGACAAAATGGCCCTGGAACTGGAGGAACAGGACTGAGATGAGTCTCAACATTCAGCTGCCTACCTTTACAAAGCGTTTTAGTAAACAAACTGCCTCCATGACTTCATATTCATACATAAAGAAGAAGCGGGGGAAGAAAAAAAACACCAATCTTTTGAAAAGTCCATTAAGCCGGTCAATAGTCATTCTCCTCAAAGCATGAAAAGATGCGGACGCTGAGAAAGCCAACGAGAGAGACATTAATAAAAGGTTCAGGTCGATGACACGCCGCTATCGGTTTTGGTCAGGTAGCATCTTGCGGTAATGATGCAAGAAAGAAAAGAGAAAAAAAAAAGGCGTAGAAAACATTCATCTAAGCCGCATCTCATCTGACGAGGCCGTCCCATTAACTCCGGGAACAAAATGGCATGAGATTTCTGAAAAAGAGCATATTCAAGATCCACTAAATAACCAAAAACAGACGTTTATCAAGCAAAAGAAAAGGAAATACATCAAGACTGCTACGTACCAGCGCTGCAACTAATCAATAGTCTTATAACTAGGGCTGGTCTAAATCTGTGGTGCTCAAGAACCACCTAGAGATACTGTCATGCACAGTGAACAAGGCACTCTTATTTCATTGACCACATAGACTACCAAGAACAAGTGCCTGACATACAGTAGCAGTGGGTACTCAGAGCACAGCCCCTGCGCAGTAGCAACAAAGCCTGCTTCAGAATTTACAGGCGGTGAACACTGGTTCTCACTGGAGCTATGAGGCTAACATAGGCTGTTGTTGAATCCCTGTCAGACTGATACTGTATGACAAAGCTATCTAGAAAAGTTGACAAACATTTTGAATGGATTTTTATTGCAGTTGCATCTCTGTGATTACATAAGAATGTATTGGGATGAATACTGTACCATTAACCGAGAGAGAGAGAGTGTGAGAGAGAGAGTGTGTGTGTGTGAGAGAGAGATAGAGACAGAGAGTGAGAGTGAGAGAACCCCTGGGGAATGCACTCTGGTTAAGACCATCAGTCTCTACAGGAGAGAACAAGGCTCTGCATTAACTTCCAGCATTAATGCTTCCGCAAGAGCTTCTCCAAGTGAGAGCTATAGGACAGTGACAGACATGATAAGAGCTGACAATCTCTGTTATCAGAAAATCTTGTTTTTTTAAAATAAATAAATAAATAAATAAAGTAAAATGTCATTAAAACACACACAAAACGCTTACTTGTACAATTATATATATATTAGTGTTGCACCGGTACCGTATCGGTATCGGTGCCGATACTGGCACTTACACACAGGATTGGCAATCGAGAGTAAGCAAAAATGCCCGCTGCACAATTTGTAACACCAGCATTTCGAGGGGGCAAAAACTTCAATACATCAAATTAAATTAAGTATTTAAAGCGAAACCACGTCAAATAACACAGCGACTTAATCCAAGCAAGCACAAAGAAGCAAGCTCGCACAAAATACAACATATAAAATGTGGAACTCTATAAATATCAGGATTTATAGCCGTATATCGAGCATTAAAGTCAGAGTTGGTATCGGTACTCAGTATCGGTATTGGTATCAGTAAGGAAAAAGTCGTATCGGTGCATTCCTAATATATATATATATATATATATATATATATATATATATATATATATATATATATATATATATATTTAGATAGATAGATAGATAGATAGTCAAAATGCTCATGTTGCCATGGTAACTCAAATTACTTTTACATTTTTAAATGGTATAAACAGAAGACAAAACTGGAACTGGCCACGACAGTGGGAAAAATGCCCTTGCATGTTAGAATCTGGCCTCATCGTGTACAAACATAGGCATCAGTCTTTCTCTGCCTTCAGCGAGGGGCTTGGGGGCTGGGCACCTATAAATATTTCGGCCCGGGTCTGAAGGATAGAAAACGTGTGACTGTGGCAGACAATAACAGGTGTCTGGCACAGGCCAGTTCAGACTGAGTCTCAGCCCCTTCCTGCGAGCAGGGAAATGGCACCCAGTGCCCGGGGCAAAATCCAATAGAGTGCTGGACCACACTCAAATCGGCTATGGAGTAAATCAACAGGGCCGGGCCGGGCTGCAGAATCGATCCTCTGGCGCTTTTTAAAATGAACTAAAATGCCTCAGAACACCATAATGAGCCAGCACATAAGGATTCCTACATTTGTTTACACACAATAAACACAAAACATAAACAGAAGTGACCAGTGAATTTCATCAGTCACCCACCGGCGTTCAGGGAACAATTAATAAGAGTGTCATTTACACAATCCTAAGTCAATTAGTCAGATTTGGTGTCCAAAACTCTGTTTCCTCAAATGTGTGCACCATGGCTACAACAGCAGTAGAAGACTGGACTTTGTTCATGCTCTTTGTCCATTTTAATAGATAACAGTAGGTGTCAGGACCCTCATGAGCTAATCTAATTGAGATTACTTAACATACTTGAAAGTGAGATTTAGGCATTCAGTGTGCAACAATGCCACCTGCCATGGTATAAAAGGCTCTTTCCTCATTTCCAGCTTGCCGTGTACGGCTGCTCTAAAGCAGGTAATTAAGCACAATATAAATATCACAGTCAGCCAAAGTGTATTTAAAGGCTGTACAGCAGATCTGCTTACATTAGCGCTCAACTTCTTTTCAAAGATTTTTTTTTCAGAACAGCCATGGTAACCGTGCCTGAGCACAGAACTAGAACTAGAACACATAAATGCTGCAACTGTCTCAAAACAAAAGTGAAAAAAAAAATGATCTATTTGCTCCAAGGCACCAGAAAGTATCTGCTAAACATTTAAGGTGGAACGGGAATATACCAAGAAGAAGCCGGCGAATAGGAAGCCAACTTCAGCCTCGTGTGAGATCCCAGCATCAGAGTCCTGGATAATTCAGAAGCTCCTCGGCTCAGAGGAAACCGAGCAGTGGAGACTCTGGATTTTGGCAGTGTTCTCAGTGCAATGATATGATATATAGTTCTGATATGTGTGTCTGCTCAAAGAAATTTTATTTAGTTAAAGTAAGACCATGAGATTACACCACTTTTGGCACCCTCGCGTACATACGAAGTATAAACCCAGATTGCGGCTGTAGTGAGCGATGATATAAGTGTGCTTGTCGTGCGATATTTACAAAAAATAATATCAGAATTATCTGTAATTTTGTCAATAATGATATAAAACGATATTTTGCATTATTTAAAAATGTATTTGTAAAAGTCTTATATTTTACTAGCTTGCAGTTCTTTAAAGGATACTAATATCCATCCATCCCAGAATCAGAATCAGAATCAGAATCAGAAATACTTTATTGATCCCAGGGGGAAATTGCAGTTTTTACAGTAGCAGCCGGTTATATAGAAGAATAAACACTCTAATAATAATTTACAACATAAAAGAAATTTGTAATATGAATAATAATTTACAACATAAAAGTAATTTGTAATATGAATAATAATTTACAACATAAAAGTAATTTGTAATATGAATAATAATTTACAACATAAAAGAAATTTGTAATATGAATAATAATTTACAACATAAAAGTAATTTGTAATATGAATAATAATTTACAACATAAAAGAAATTTGTAATATGAATAATAATTTACCACATAGAATAAATTTGTAATATGAATAATAATTTACAACATAAAAGTAATTTGTAATATGAATAATAGTTTACAACATAAAATAAATTTGTAATATGAATAATAATTTACAACATAAAAGTAATTTGTAATATGAATAATAATTTTCCACATAAAATAAATTTGTAATATGAATAATAGTTTACAACATAAAAGTAATTTGTAATATGAATAATAGTTTACAACATAAAAGAAATTTGTAATATGAATAATAATTTACAACATAAAATAAATTTGTAATATGAATAATAGTTTACAACATAAAAGTAATTTGTAATATGAATAATAATTTTCCACATAAAATAAATTTGTAATATGAATAATAGTTTACAACATAAAATAAATTTGTAATATGAATAATAATTTACAACATAAAAGTAATTTGTAATATGAATAATAATTTACAACATGAAAGTAATTTGTAATATGAATAATAATTTACAACATAAAAGTAATTTGTAATATGAATAATAATTTACCACATAAAAGTAATTTGTAATATGAATAATAATTTACAACATGAAAGTAATTTGTAATATGAATAATAATTTACAACATGAAAGTAATGTGTAATATGAATAATAATTTACAACATAAAAGTAATTTGTAATATGAATAATAATTTACAACATGAAAGTAATTTGTAATATGAATAATAATTTACAACATAAAAGAAATTTGTAATATGAATAATAATTTACAACATAAAATAAATTTGTAATATGAATAATAGTTTACAACATAAAAGTAATTTGTAATATGAATAATAATTTTCCACATAAAAGTAATTTGTAATATGAATAATAATTTACAACATAAAAGAAATTTGTAATATGAATAATAATTTACAACATAAAAGTAATTTGTAATATGAATAATAATTTACAACATGAAAGTAATGTGTAATATGAATAATAATTTACAACATACAAGTAATTTGTAATATGAATAATAATTTACAACATAAAAGAAATTTGTAATATGAATAATAATTTACAACATAAAAGTAATTTGTAATATGAATAATAATTTACAACATAAAAGTAATTTGTAATATGAATAATAATTTACAACATAAAATCCAGCGATCTTTAATGTCTGCTTTCTTACAAAGTCTTCTGAGCAACGCCAGTCTTTTCAGATCCAGCTTCCAGTTCAATCTAAGGCAGTAGACTGTGAGGCTGATGGTGTCTTTGTTCACTCATTTTCAGCTTCAGGTGTGTTGTTTAGGCAGCTGTGCTAGCTTAAGCCTATGCTACCGCACAGTACGGGCACTCCCAGTGCACACTCGCAGCAGTCTATACTAAAGTGTGTCAAGTCAAGGCATTTTGATTGTTGGTTTTTTCCCCCCAGTCAATAGCACACTCGATATCATCAGTTATAGATAATATCGTAGAAGATATATATCGCACACCCCTAGTGAGAGCTTAATGTTATAAAGAGGAGCGATTCAATTCAATTAACTCAACTGAAAGATTAGCTGTTATTGAGGCAGCAGATATAAGAACTACCTTCTTCACAAGAAACCATATGAAAACAGACTGGGGTACAGCTTGTTTGTTAGTGGGTGGGTTGAGTTCAGAACCAAGAAGCTCCATCATTTGTTTTTCTTTTCTTGTCCTATAGATTAACCTTGCAGCAAACACTTTCGTCATCATATCTTCATCAGTATTATGATAATTTTTCATTTAAGACCCTATTCATGGAATCACACCTTCTATTTGAGGCTGTGCGGGTGAGATTACTACATACAGATGTATGAAACTTCTGCCAAACCTGTACACCCTGTCTCCATTCTCTGTACAGCTAGTTCTTTTAGTTTTAACCAAAAAATTATCTGGTGCTACTTTAACTAAGCATCTTATGTAGAAGACAAGAGTTCCCTTTGAGGCCAGATGAAAGACGCTGCCTCTGAATACTCAGTGTCCAGTATTTTCAGACCATAAATTAAAGAAGTCCCTGTTACAGGCCCTTGAACTGGTAGAGAACATACAGTGCATTCCAGTGTGCTGACCAGGAACTGGCTGCTCACATTTCAGCAGTAAATGATGATTATTTATAGCAGAGATCGATGAACTGAACGATTAGCCTGCTAGAATCTCCTGTACTGAAACAGCAGTTCATCTGCTTCAAAAAAAAAAAAAAAAAGACTTTTTTGGTGGTAAGAAAATATTGAAAATATTGAATATCGGGATATTCAAAAAATCCTGGCAGACAGTGAATCATTGTGTGTTGTGTTTAAACCTCTGACCACTAGATGGCAGTGTTGTAATCAATTTTCAGCTCCACTCCAACGTTAACAAGCAGCACAAGGGCGCAATGTTATTGTTCATATAATGGTGTGTTCTAATAGTAGGATTTGAAAAATCACAATATATCACTTTCCTCATAGTATCGTAATATATCGCGATATATTGAATCGTGACCGCTGTATCACGATACGTATTGTATCGCCAGGTTCTTGCCAATACACAGCCCTACCATCAATCAGAAGAATCGTTAGCAAAGAACCATTTAAGCAGAAAATGATTCTGGAAGAACCACTGCATTTGCTAAAGAACATTTGAGGAACCCATTTAAGATTGTATAAGATTTTGCTGGTGGCTTCCACACAGGAATAGCAAAGTAACTTCCTCAGGGTCATTTCAATCCATCCTGCTGGCCAGCATGTAGTAAACAGAGCAGTGTCCTAGCCTAATGCTGTTATATCTGCGATTAACTTCTTGTTCTTTGTTTGCTTGAACCCAATGAATTTGAATCCTTACACAGACTCTTTATTTCATATCAACTGGCAAGTAAATGACTTGGCACTGGCACTTAAAAGCAATATTAATATCTGCCAGGCTGATGCCGGCATGCATGCCAGTAGACAATATGTTGCCCGCGTGGGATAACAAGCGGCAAGACAAAATATATTACAGCTGTATTTTTGGGGGAAAAAACAAAACATGCTATCTGTAGCCCCTCGGCAGAAGCAGCTTCTTTCAGTAATCACTCATCTGCCACTGGGTAGCCACCTACAGTCTAAGTCCAGATTGTTACTGGAGGAGCAAAAAGGAGCCGCTGGACTCTGTGAAACGATAGCCTTTAGCTCTGGTTTACCCGACTAGTGTTTCCACTAACCCACTCAGCAAACATCGGACACCAAATACATTGTCAGGTCATTTTGTTCACTGTGTACATTTGAAGCTGGCTGAAATTTTGTAAATTCTATTTTTCCCCAAACTATTCATGTAATGGAGGTCTTGCAGCTCTATATACAAACATTAGATAACCATTCAATGTTCAATTGCATTCACAGATTTAACAGTATATTTAATTAATTTATTTTTTTGCTGTTTTTCCATCCCAGATGCTTGAAAAGAAAATAGTGTGACACGTTTTGTATTATGAAAATTTCTTTAAGTATTGGAATAGTATATTTTAGCCATATTGCCAACCTCTAATTTTAAACAAACATCAGATTAGGGCTGAAACGATTCTTCGAGGAACTCGAGTAACTCGATTACAAAAAATCATTGAAGTAAATTCTTTACCTCAAAGATTTGTTTAATCCATACAATAATATACAGCACACTGTTTCGCACGGGTGACTTTTACTGTTGCACAGCGTGTGCTTACGGTGTTGCCAGGTGACGCGAAGAAGACGTGATTAGATGGCGTATATTGCAAAATAGAGAAAGAGAGAGAGAATAAAGAGAGACGAACAGAAGAGACGGACCAGAGAAAACCATACACAGTGTCCAGAATCTACTGTAAACCGAACTAGCCGAGGGAGCCGTTACTGAGAGTAACCCTGAAGAAAGACGAGGCTGAAGTTAGCTTCTTATGTTAACTCCGCCTTTCCACCTTAAATGATGCAGCAGTTAGAGGCACCAGAATGTAACTTCTATACCACTTAAGGTGGACCGGTATTCAAATAAGAAGCTAACTTCTTATTTAAAGCATCAACTGTTTTAAGGTATCCCTCAGCTCAGCACCACACCAGTGTTTCAGCATCTGAGCAGGAAGCAGTTCAGTCTATACGTCCAGTCCACAGAGCGGAGCGACACACAGTAGTAATAAATTTAGTAATACATTTTAATAATAGTAATGAAAGTATTTTCTTTAAAACTATACTATATGCAATTTAATCAAATGTTAAGAAACCTGTTTTATTTTAGCTTATATTTACTATTGCTCTTTAATTTTTAATTAAAAAAAAAAAAAAAAAAAAAAAAAATATATATATATATATATATATATATATATATATATATATTTTTTTTTTTTTTTTTTTTAATTTTAAAAAAATTATATATATTGAAATTAGGTATATATATATATATATTCTATGGATTATTCCATCGATTAATCGAGTAATCGGATAAAATAATAATTAAAAAAATTATATATATATATATATATATATATATATATATATATATATATATATATAAAATTTTTTGTATTATTATTTTATCCGATTACTCGATTAATCGATAAAATAATCCATAGAATACTCGATTACTTAAATAATCGATAGCTGCAGCCCTATATCAGATTCTGCACTCTTCACAATGAAATGAGCAGTCGGTCAGTGTTGCACAAGCACAGGCCCAGCCCTATTGAAACTGGATGGTTATCTAATGCTCGTATACAGAGCTGCACGACCTCCATTACAAGGGAAATCAACAACCATCACGGCAAACAGTATCTAAAATGCTAATGCAGCAGTAATGGCAATTTATTCCATAAAGCGCTTACACAAACACGGTGCAGCAAGTCCAATGCTTTAATGGAACACACAGATCGATGGCGCATTTTTGCATTAGGTATTGAAATCCGGCCTCTCACACTTCAGCATTAGGTACATTTCTTTACCGACTGGAGCGCATGTGGTGTACCAAAAGAAAATACATTTAAAAAAAAGCTGTTTCAGAAGAGGAAATAGATTCCAGCAGGCTAATCACTCAGTTCACTCATCGATCTCTGCTATAAATAATTATAATTTACTGCTGAAATGTGAGCAGCCGGTTCCAGGTCAGCACAATGGAACGCACATTATGTTCCCCTTCATTCCAAGATCCTGAAACACCGGCTTCTTTATTTTATGAGCAGAAAATAATAGACATTGATTAATCAGTGGCAGCGCCCATGCCAGCACACATTTGACTAATTGTTACAATACATAGCTCTTACTGTGATACTGGCTTTTGGCGAACTGATATGGCAGAAGGTTATATGCAATATGCAAATGAGCCTCTAACCAACCACAACAGGTTGCTATAACATTGTTTTGGTTATACAAGTGAAGCAGACAGCAAAAGAAGAATATGGGAGGCTGAAGCTAGTCCCAAACCAACAGCGTTCATACATTCCATGCTGATTAAGTATTCAGGCCAAGCTTATACGCTCATACAGTAACAGGGGAAAGAGCAAACAAACGTAAAATGAAAGAGACACGTCGACGTGCTTCATATGCAGGAAAAGTAGGAGCTAATCTCATCTGGGACCCCCCCCCCCCCCAGTAAAAGGGGAGGAGACCCATGAACCCCAATTTCACAACATATACAAATATAGTAGTGATCCCAGGACCAGATCTTCCCATGGGTTGTATGCCCAGGCTCCAAATCCACTCGTCAAAAAAAATATAAGCTTTTTAAACTTTGATATATTTTATTTTTGCGTCTTGACCGAGAGTAATCTGAATGTTCTCCACGTGTCTGCTGAAAGCTCACTTCATCTTTGTCTCCAATCGCCATTAAGAAACCATTTCACTGTCGGCGACTGGTTTTATTGACCAAGTGTTTCTTTGAATATGCTTTGAATAAGCAGCTCAAGATATTTAAGAGATGTGCCTGCAAGAATTGTAAAAGCAGAGTAGAGGAGGCCCAAATCTGAACCCACCTGAATTAGAGAATATACATACATACATACATACATACATACACACCATTTCAATTGAAATTAAATGCACAGGAGTGGTAACTTGCTTGTATCATGTATGTAGCAATACCCCTGTTTTGACTTCTTGACCTCATAAGAATTATAAGAGTGCTAATTGTGGGGACAGGGTGGGCTACCAGCTATTTTTTCAGAAATGCTATTCATTACAAAATGGCGTGAAAGGCCTTTTCAGATTTAAATGTTTTCCGATCCCACATACTAAGAAAACCCTTGTGACTTTTGAGGAAAGAAGGAAAAACATCTTTCAGCTTCCATTTGAGCTAGAATCCAAATCAATTAGGTTCCTTCTGCTATACGCTTTTCCCTCTTTCTTTCCAGCAGTCAACACAAAGTACAGATGCAGGGATTAGCAGCTTCTCAAAGAACGGGGGAGGTGCTCTATTTCACGGGAATTAACCACGAAAGATCAGCGGCTGATTGGGCGAAGGACTTCTTTGCTCTAAACATAAAAGAGTATTTCAGCATCAGGAGTTCTCTGCACTAATCTATCTATAAGGCATTACATTATTTACCATCATGATTTACGGGGACCTATATCACAGTGCATGGAATGAACTAGTCTGCAGAGTCACATCCATTGTTTAGACCTCTACGGGTCCTCAGACACCATCAGTGTCTACACAGACAGCTAAGCTTGACCTCTAAGACAGGCTACTACTTTACAGATGCGAGAAACGCTCTGGCTTGAGTTTGGAAACGAATCTAAATCTGCTGTAAACCGTTTCATCTGCAACCCTTACTGTTCAGGAGAAAGACAACTGGCTGTGCGCTCTGTCTGAAATGGTGCCCCAGTGTCAAGACATGAAAGAGAAAGACCGCTCTTCTCTCTCCTTCCCCACCCGTCTCTCTATTTAAGCATGTCTGTAAATGGTCTTTGAAAGCTGGCTGAAAAATTACATTCCTGCTATGGTGCTTCGCAGGCTTTCAGAAAATTGCATGTTTCTACAGAAAGCCTGAAATCACAGTCCGCGTCTCTGTGGCCGAAGAACAATATAGGCAACCTCTCTTTCCAAAAATGAGAAGTCTACATATTACAGCTTCTTTCTCAGATCTTTTATTCAGTGTGTTAGAAGTATTAGAGTGTGTAGCCATGAGAAATGATGTATTATGTCACAGTATATTAAAGTATACTGTAATAGAAGTAAATCATGAGTATGGTCTGAACTTTAAGACATGGAAACATCATTAAAAAGTAAAATAAATACATAAAAATAAAATATACATTAGACCAGTTATAGAGAATCTGTCAACAACAACAACAACAAGTGTATATTAAGGGACAGATATTACCAATACTCGATATTCTTCATGAACCGGAGTATCAATGTTTATACGTAAACATTCAGAAAATGTATTTTTTTTTATTATTTTTTTTTTTTTTCATTATTATTATTTTTTGTAGGTGTCAATATGGGCATTTGATGACAGTGTTCTGGTCTCTCAGAGGAAAAAATACGAGCTAATCAAATATGAGCTTGACATTTAGTCAAATCCAACCATTTTTTAATGGCAATAGCTTTTTAAGCAATTATCTCCTTATACTGAATACTGATGATACTAATCATGCAACCTCTATGGTATAGTAACTGCACAGTACTAAATAACTAAATAACTGAAAAAAATAACTTATTTTCTTGCAATGTTAAAGCAAATAATCATTGAACGTCTTCTTTAAAAGGCAAGGACCCAGACTTCTAACTTATCAAAACCTATTTAATGAGTGTGATAGTAAAGCTCCTTATATTTTAGTTTGCTATAGAGCTTTACAGGGTTGCTGTACAATGAAATGGGGCCTCTTGTAAGACCCCAAAATAGCAAATATAAGGCTATTTCCCCCACACGACAACGCACATAAACTCAAATACAGCATGTGTTCATGTCTGGTCATGTCTGGTATTAATGTCAAACTGACTGGTTGTAAAAAAGTAAAAAAGTAAAAAAATAAATAAAAAAATAAAAAAAATGGACACACCTGTTGAGGTTGCATGTTCTATATCTTCTCAGTTTTTTAATCAGTTTTGCCATCTATAGCTGGTTTGTAGACAGCTAGGCTGTGTTGGTCAGAGTTTAAATAAAAGATGATTGTTTTTAATGAAATGTCTCCTGTAACTGGCTGAATTCAAAGCTTGCTCAGTTATAGCAGTCCTGTTCCAATCCACCTCACTAAACCTGCCAACAGATATTCCTTCCAGAGGTGGTTTGGAGCTCTGTAGTGAGTAATGGGTCATTTTACGTGTCTTGCTGTGTTTGTTTGTGTGGTCTACCACTTGTTGCTACTAAATTATTCCTAATTTAAAATAATAGCACTTACAGTTGACTAGCAGGACAAGGACAGGACATTTTCCAAACTGACCTCTGGTGAAAGAGGCTATAACACTGCATTAACACTGTATTAAATTAAGTTGGTACTCTACTACCAGTGTTTGTCTATAGAGATTGCATGGCTGTGTGCTTGATTTTAAGCAATGGCTGTGGCTTTAACATTTGAACACAATAATTAGAATGTCCACATACTTTTGGCCATAAACTGCATAATGCACATTAACTCAACACATGCATTTTTTTTTAGATTCGTGGTGACTTGCATGCTACTAGCAGCCCATTCTAATGCCTACATACCTTACATTTAATAATGTAGTGGGGAATTTTCCCCATCGATGCTTATAACGTTACCATTAGAAGTGAATACAACACTCTGTACATATTATTTAATATTTTATATTATTTCTTAGATTTCTGATCCGTTTCAAAGATATAGACAAAGATCAGAGGAACTTCTTCTACACCTGGCTGGAGCCAAAGCATGTCCACATTTGTTTTCTGTTTCATGCGCTCAAGCTAAACTTAATGCATTCCAATATCCCAGCATATTTAGCAAACTCTAACAGTGAACCCGTCCTCTTTAGTTCTGGCACTTTCCTCACATAGCGATGTTTGCCTCGTAAGCATCAGCATCAGCTTTCTCACCAATCACCAACAATATCCGGTTACATCACCCTCATCAGGCCTAATACACACACACACACACACACACACATCCACAGCGTCCCCTTCCTGTTCCATTAGTTTGCAAGGGAGTTAATTACCTGCCTGTAGGACCACAGGGCTGTAGTAGAGTGTGTGAGTGAGTGTGTGTGTGTGTGTGTGTGTGTGTGCGCTGTTCCACAGGCTGAGTATGTTTCACTGCAGTGATGAATTACAGCCGCTTTCCCACTCAGCTGCTCATCATCAGACCACACACCCCCCCACACACACACACACAATGTACTCATACATCACACTGCCTTGATGCTGATGCATGCACATACACACACACACGTTTGTTTCTGTGATTTGTGGGGACATACATTACTAATACCTAACCTTCAACTTACCCTAACCTTAAAGTGTAATGATTTACATTGTGGTAACCAGCCTGCAGTCCCCACAATGTGAGTGCATGAACAGGTTTTGGTGCCTACACTAGCGCATAAACCTGAACCATGCAAACGTGCATGCATGCACGTGCACACACTTATTCACACAGACTTTTTCCAGCATCATTACCAGATAAACAATGAAGTGGGTTGATCCAATCAGTTAATCCCAGCTGGTCTTAACATTAATATTAGTCGTTGCGCTACAGAACTGCCACAACAACCCTCCCACCCCATACCCCACACCCCCCCACCCCGCCCTCCTGCCCCAACCTCCAACCAAAAAACCAAACCACAGCATTGCACCTACACACATGTTCAAGTTATCTGTGAGCAGCAGAAGGCTCAGAGAGATCACTTCATTCCAGACTGATGGTGTCCTTGATCAGGCACTTAAGACAAGCACACACACACACACACACACACAGATATATTTGACAGCAGTTCATCCTCAATATCCAGTCCTTGACAGAAGATTCTGAAGGCCAAGTGGAAAAAAAAAAGAAAAATCTTAGGCAGCCCCCCCTCCCCCTCATTATCACTCTTACCACAGGCTGCTAGAGGTCAAACTGGAAGAGCTAACCATGCGTCTAGCGTCTCCAGCTCTGCTGAAGCTGGATTCGTTTTAACTGGGAAGATTCTAGCAACATCTACGATTTCAATCTTATGCCAATCAGAAATATGCTGTTGTGATGGTTCTCAGCTTAGCTTAGCTTCAAACATTTATCCATCCATCCATTATCTTTCGCTTTATCCTGCTAGTCGGGGTCATGGGGAGGAGCTGGAGCCAATCCCAGCATGGTGGGTACACCATGTACAAGTCGCCAGTCCATCACATGGCCAACACACCAATAGAGATACCAATCAACCTAACATTCATGTCTTTGGACGTGTGTGAGGAAACCAGAGGACCCGGAGGAAACCCACTCAAGCACGGACCGGGAATCCAACCCAGATCATCTTACTGTGAGCCTACAGTGCTAACCACTAGACCACCGTGCCACCCATTTCAAACTTTCATTTACGTGTAAAAGATCACTTCGTTAGGACAGACTGAGGGTAATACAGATATTTCCATGTGCCATATTGTTATTAAGTCAGTCCCGTAGCATAACGCTGACTCAAGCTTGGAGGCAACCGTTCAATCAGAGCTCTCTGGAGGAAGCGGGAGAAATTCTATGGATACTTTATATTGAACCAACTTTGCTGCTGTTGATGCAGAATGTAAATCAAAATGTGATGTATTGTGGCTTTAAATATCACATTTACATATTCACGAAATTTAAACTGTTTCACCAAAACTTAATTAAGGACATATTAAGCCAAAGCTTGGTACACGTTGACTACCAAAAGTTTTTTTAGCTATCGTCTGCACTGTCACACTGTCGTTTCTCTTTTTATCCTCATTTCAAAGATACAGTTGGCTGTAGGTCAGTTTAATCTTTGAGGGTTTTGTCCAATTAGAAAATGTTTAACACCCAAAACCAATGGGCTGTCGATAATGATAATATTTGGCCAAAAACTTTCTGTGGAAGAACCTTCGGTATATCTGTTCGCTATAACTTCAATTGTTGCAGAAATCTCATTTCATGTCACCTTGTGATCTCAACGATGAAAGTCGTAGCGCAAGTGGTTTAAGTTCAACGTTTTGATGAGGTTGAGAACATCACAAACACTGTGGATCTCACTCGTTCACTAATGCCTCAATAAAAAAATTGAACTAAAGAACAAAAACAACAAAACAACAAACAATAACTCCTCTGGTGCCGAGACGAGATCAGGCCCATGATAATGAGCACGGGCACGTGGGAAACAAAAGCAGAGAAAACAAAACATACACAAACCCGAGGTAACCATAAGACTAATCGTGCGGCTCTAATATGATTCCTGCTGAGGCAGAGCTGCATTAGGAGCAGTTGGGCTGGGTTGTGAAAAATAAATACATAAATAAAGAAAGAAAGAAAGAAAGAAAGAAAGAAGAGTGAGAAGCATAAGGCTATGACGGGCCGAATGATCACACTGAGCTGAGACTGGTGAAGAGTGGATGCTTCAGACACACAAAGTGTGTCAAAGCCACGTGGAGAGTAGCGTGACGGGACGAGAGCAGTGCCTAGAGGACTGGAGCTACCGTCTGCTCCACACAGACCAAACACACGCATGTTAAATACTGAATTTATAAAAGTTGAGGTTATATGGATGCAGTAAACAATAACCATCAAGTATTCAGCCAAACCAAAGTGTATATAGTATTTTATATTTACAAATGTTTATAATGAACAACTTTAGATATTGTTTTTTAGATCAGTTCCTAGACTGATCAGGTAGAAAGAAGCCTTAGGGTCCCAGGAAAGTCAGGACCGGGTCTACAAGTGGGTATATGTAGAAACTTCTAGTGAGTAAACTGAAACCACACACTCCCACATTCTGCAGCAACTACATACAAATATTATTATTATTTCCATTATTTCTTATCATTATTTACTATTATTAAGAATTGAACTCCTTAAATTCCAGAAGCAAAACTTATCCATGGCAGAATATATAGGGTATGCATGAATATACACTAGCATAGAAACAGAAATATGACAATATATTATCATTATACATCATTTTGCAATACAATTTCTGAAAACATTAACAAATAGCTACTGGCAAGACAAGACAAGGCAAGTTTATTTGTATAGCACCTTTCATACACAGTGGCAACTCAAAGTGCTTTATATAAATAAAGAAATAAGTAACAAAGCATTAAAAGAAATCAGTTAAAAGAAATAAATACGCTGAGGCTGTTTTTCTTGAGTGTAAAGCACTCAGATGGTTATAGAAAGCTAGAAGTAGGAAATAAGAATAAGGTTTAGAAATGCTGTTGGACTGTGTGCTGAGAAAATATTTACAAGAATGAAAGTGAAACAAAAAAAATAAAGAAACAGGAATGTTTTTAGTCTGGATTTAAAGGTGTCCAGTGTTGGGGCTCTTTTAACACACTCGCTGACTACTTCCCTACTGATCTAAGAGTCCAGCTCGGCTCATATCGCTGTACTAGATCACACAGATATGCTGGTCCTACACCATTCAGACATTTATAGAGCAGTAACAGGACCTTGAAGTCTATTCTGAACCTGACTGGTCTCCAGTGTAAGGATTTAAGGGGGTGATGTGTTCCCTTCTTTTGCTCCTGAATCAGCTGAAGCTGTTTGATGGTCTGTTTTGGAGGTCCAGTTACAGTAATCAATCCTACTGGAAACAAAGGCATGGATGAGTTTCTCCAGGTCTGGTTTAGACAGAAGATCTCTAATCCTGTTGATGTTTTTAAGATGATAAAACGCTGACTTGGTAACGGCTTTAACATGACTTCTAAAACTGAGATCGGAGTCTGGATGACTTTCTATCCATCTCTTTATCTACGTCATATATGTTGCTAGCATTTAAAGGACTCTGTGATGTGCAATCATATGCTAAAATGTTTTGATGATCTCTGACCTGAAAATAAAACCTTTAATAGTGCACTCCTCTGGGACGTGTAGACGTTTGGACCACTGCTGTGAGTATTTGATTGCCTTTAGCAACAAAGGCATTAGAGAACTCAGGCTTGCTGATTAGTTCTGAACCACAAATGCCACTTCATCCCATCCAGAAGGTACTAGATGGAACTTTATCACTCCAGATAAAAGCAGTGCCATGGTTCCACAACCCATTTGGAGATTACACAAGCTGTGAATGTGCATGCGTGTCACATTAAAGTAGCTGAATCACTAATTAGAAAAAGGCGTCTGGATACTTTTAGACATGATAAGCGAGAGGACTTCCGCGTTCCTTATGCAGCATTAAAGCACTGCACATGTAGCACTGTAAGAATGAAACTTATATTAACGGAGGCTCGGCCCTCTAATTCACTAATGCCTGAATCTGCAGGGGTTTTCTTCCCCCAAGCTTAAGCACTTCTATTGATCCAGCTGACCCTGAGTAGAATCCTGATAAGCCAAAATGTGGTCGCAATTAAGAAATGTTCATTGAAGTCTGCAGGTTCCAAGTCGCATGCTAATGCAGGGCTTTTAGGATGTCTGTGTTAGCAGTGTTTTTTACTTTACTGCATGCTTTCCTGCTTAACTCTATCAAACGCAACGTGTCGACAGTGAAGCAGCTGGTACGTGCTGGCTGGAGTGGTGTACAGCAGTCCACAGGTGGGGGAGCGGAATGGTTCTCTGGAATGATTAATCTAGGTTTAGTATCTGGCGGTCTGATGGACTTATCTTGACTGAAACTAGAAGCGTGCTTACTACCAGAATGCATGGCGCCAGCAGTGAAGGTTGATGGGAAGGGATTATGGTTTGGGACTTTTTTGGGGGGGGGTTTGGGCCTTTCTAGCTTTAATTTAGTGTAATGCAAAAACAACAGCATACTAATGCTAACCACACACTAGAAAACTTTTAAAAAACTTTAAACAGACTCTGAATAGACTAGTCTGACATTCTCTCACATCTAAAGACTAGTCCAAAACGTTTTAGTCACAGGCTATGGTTTTGCAATGACTGGGGGTCTTTCAGTCACTATTTAGAAGACCGCTACTAGATTCCTTTTGAGATTATTTCCCATCACGCTGAAACTTCTGTCCACCCTTTTTCCTTTTCTACTCTTGCTCACTCCACAGCTCCACCAGCTTCTCCTCCTTTTGTACCGTCCAGGAGAACCGCAGTTTCCGCACCCTCGCCGGACTCCCCTCCATGTCTAACTTCTTTACCCGCCAGACATTCCTGTACTTGCCTGCGGCTTCTCGTTTGCTGGTGAACAGAGCTCTCCTATTGTTTGTCGACAATGTTCACGTCACTATTTGTGACTTTTGATAATGTTTGTTTTACTGGAACGCTAGAACTTAAACCTGCAGTCTTGACCACCTCACACTAAACGATCAAGATGATGCAAGCACGCCTCAACTCTAGCAAAATCGATTGAAAAGTGGTTCGGTGTACGTTCAGTATAAGAGAATGACATGCTTCCAACTTTTCAGCAATAGCTTGGAAAAGACCATTTTCTTAATTTTTTAAATTTAAAAATTTGGTGCCGAGAAAATCCAGTGGCCTGCACAGAGCCCTGACCTCAACCCCACAGAACACCTTCAAGTGTAAAATGCTGACTGTGAGCCAGGCCTTCTCGACCTGAGCTTGGTGCCTGACCTCACAAATGCTTTCTCTGACCTAACTGGTGCAAATTCACGCAGACACACTCCAAAATTTCGTGGACGCACGAGAAATCAGATGTATGTCAACGATCTGAATGATGTAAAGCCATGTCCAACAAGCACATACGGGAATGACGGTCAGGTGTTCTTTGGGTAGGTGCATGTTTGCTTGCTCAAAACGTCTTTGTGATAAACAAAAAAAAAAAACATAGAGAAACATTCTCATTCTGTACATACCAGCCATGTGCATCATATTTAAAAATCTGTTAATAAACAGATCATTTGTTAGCTATAAAGAAGGGTTACGCTCGAGGTTCGAAATAAAGAGGAACTGCCTGAAAGTTTCTAAATCAAAACTCTGGGGGTGTCCATGGAAATAAACACAATGTTATGCTGTCCAATGTTTAGCCTGCTTCATTTGCAATTGGCAAGCCTTTCTTGATTGACTAGAGATGCAGCACTGGTCTGTCTCAGGATGGCACTGTAGCAGAAAATGGGTCACCCAGTTGGTTCTTCATAGCCTAGCAACTATAACTGGGCCTGGCACCCCTCTGAAAACATTTGCAATATATGCCTCAACATATTTCTAAATTTAAAAACTTGCCCAATTCCCAACATTAATCTGCAAAAAGCTGATGCTGATGTATTATAATAAACACACAAACAGGGACTCAACTAACGCACAGGTGTTATCAGGCTAACAAACATAGAGGCAAGCAAAGCCATACACCTCAAAACATTTTATTATTGGAGAATCTTTTGGGCACTGTGCTCAAATTGGTAACAGAGTAAGGCACTACCCTGAAGTGTCCTAGCGCCTGAAGCTCATAAGGACCTTACTGCTTGTAAGTGCAGCCGCCACACGCTGGAGTAACATGAGCTAACTGTAATAAAACAGCTGAATGTAATAAACTCCCCAAAGGCCTGGAAGCGTGAGGACACTCCACACCTAAAATCCGGTAAATCACAAACAGCGTAATGTGGTTAAAAAAAAAAAAAACAATTGCCGGGCAGAGTTTGGCCTTGGACATTTTAGAAACTTGTTTTATTATTCAAAAATAACCATAGCTAGAATCCTGTGGTCACTGAAGGTTAAACCACAGTATTTTTGTGTCATATAAAGCTTGAACTACTGAGCCGATGAGCTCAAACTAGCTCTGAAACATTGGAACTAACCAGTGAATCATTAGATGGTCATGGACTTAGACGTACCATCTTCTTCTGCAGTTATCTAATTATTCAAGTGGTCATGTGACCAGCATATTCTGAATTTCTAAATTGGGTAAAAGCTTAAAAATATGGTTAAGAAATCTATAAAAAGTGCTATAAAAAGTGAACACAGTAATCATGGTTTTCAGTGCATATACACACTGATTTCTTTTAGTTTCCCCAGTCTGTGCATTTGCACATAATGGGAGATTATGGTTTAAAAACAGGTTTTATTATTGTTGCATCATATTCTATGAGTTTACTAGGTGGTTGTAAAGCAGAAGTGCGATTACAGCCTGAGTGGTAGAAAACTCTATATCTATATCTATATTATCTCATTACTCAAGTGCATGTAAATGTATTACTGACAAAACCTTATTATCTGCAGTTATCAGATTAACAAGTGTTTCTTAGTTTTCTTAGGCCTGGCAAAGGCTCTATCACATCTTTGGCAACATTAAGGCACTTGTATTTCATTATACGAGCAAAAGTGCCACATTTTACAAGCCAATTAAAACATTATTCATTTCTTGCTGAATTCACCTGATGCAGCGCAGTGAATACCTGAACACTGATTCCTGTATTCTAATCCTGGCACTTAATCAACTTAATTAGTTACGCATGCACATTCCCAGCACATGCAAAAACACAGAAATACAGCAACAGCATTAAGAGATCCATAAAGAAATCAGGTCTTTAGAGGAGAAAAACAGACTAAAGGCATGTTCGTTATTCTTATAATGAACATATACTAACGATAAAGGATTATAATAAAATGACTTCATTTGAGTTCATGCAGAGTATAATTTCTGTAAAGTCTATCTGTTCTGCTTCTTGAACTCGCGATAAGGTGTGAACATCTTGCTAGTAGACGCTTTCCCCATCATGAACAGCACACCTCATTTTCGATTCCAGAAGCTAAAAGAGACTAGACCAAGCTGTGGGGATTCTCTCCTGCTCACTTTCAAATGTAACTTAAATCCCTCTATATGTTAACAAACCCACAAATAATACACTCAATTTCTGAGCATGTGAAGAAATCAACGCTAGCTTACGGCGGAGGCTCTGAGAGCTAGCCTAAAGTATGTTCATCAAATGGCTAGGCTCGCTTTCCTTCATCTACCCACTAGCCTCTCGCTACAGCTTCTCCAGTTCTCTTATCCCCGACTTTATTCCCCTCATGGCTCAACCAAAGCCTTTTCCCTGTGAACAAGGCTTGCCATTTCTAAAGCCTCGTCCAGATGATTGAATGGAAGTCCCATGGGCCCTCCAACGCTGTCTGTGCTCATGTTCAAAGCCTGCCGTGCTGCCAGCTCCTGTGGTCCGCAACTATTAGCGTGCAGGGAGCGCCAACATAGTCACTAGCGTGAAGCCCATGTTTTACCCTTGTCATCTTTTAAGCCAATTAAAATGAACAAACGTGGCAAACAATTGAAGTAATTAAGCTGTGCTATGCTAGCATGCTAACACAGATGAAGCTTTGAAAATCCTAGTCTCAGGAAATACCCGACTCCCATTGCTCTGCTACAACTAGCTGGGCTTCATCGTGCCCATCTCCGTGCGTTTGAGGATCAGCTTTCAGAGTATTTGTACTTATAGCCAGAATGCAAAGGAAAAGAAATGAGAGAAATCTCTGAAGAACAGAGTAAAGGAGGGCAGCATTTCGGGCAGAAGTGTGTGGAAGCTGCAAAGGCCTATATAAAGTAGTATAACACCTTCATCCAAAAACGGATAACGTTATAGCTAGAGATGGACCGATCAGCCGGTCACATTTCAGCACGATCGGGGGTTAGCAGATACCGATCAAGGGCGGGGCTGTATGCCACAGCAGGGCTACATGTAGTTATTAGCGCAAGCAAGTCATGAAACAAGGTTTAATTAAATAAATGCAGTCCAAACTGTCATTAAACGCAGACTCTGGGTTATTTTAAATGAAAATCTGCAATATATATTATTATAATATTGAACTGTGGCTGCTGTTCTGTTCGTACCGGTCAGATCTGGTCTGCATGGTGTTCTGGGTTGTTTGTTTTGTGCTATACTCTGTTTTCTATCCGCGCATGTAGTGAACGTCTGTGGAAAATGAAAGGGTATGTATCTCCACCTAGAGGTTCAGATAGGAATTGCAGGCAGCTGGTCGAAGGGGGTTTCATGGAGGGCTCTTCTTTCTGGATGAAACGCTTGTTGGAAATATAGAAATTAGGCTCATTGGTTTAACGCCATCGATCCGCTCTTGGGATCGGCTAAACTGGACAAAAAAAAAAATGGCCGATACCGATACATAGCCGATCGATCTTTCCATCTCTACTTATAGCATTTAACATGCAATAGATAACAAAAACTATATATACACACATACACACAGAGTACCGTCAATACAAGTGCACCATAGGACTGAAAGAGAAACTGTAGTTCAGGATGTACTCCTTTGTTGTTTCCCGTATCTCTCTAGTCATAAAATGTCATGAACTCCTCTTTGCAGTATCATCTACAAAGAGGAGAGAAACTACAGCTATAGCAAAAAAGTTGGAGTAGTTTTACCAGAGCAGCTCCGGTAATGTCATTTTTCTGTGATTGGACCAGTAGACTTGGATGGAATGAAGGTTCCATGTAATTACAGTCTGACTGAAACATCATCGCACCAACCTACTTCATTGCTTCCCATATCTCCTCTCATAAAATGTCATGAACTCCTCTTTGCAGTATCATATGCAATATCATTACTATCAAATCAACACTGCATGCACTCTGTTGAGAAGAACTGCCTATCCAGTCACATCAGCTCAGTTTAAAGTCAGCATGTGAGTTTAAAGTCATATGTACCAATAATGGGGTCAAACGTTTGTAAAATATGATATTAGACTCAAAGTAAACCAATATCTTTAAGTACTTAATAGCTTCTTCTCTTAAAAGTATCTCAATGAGACTTGATTTCAACTCCATCCATTAGGTCTTTGTAGGCCTCCGTGATATGGAGCTCCATGGGAAAGTAGGTCTGAGGTGTTCTCCTCCCAACCAGCAGGAGCCTTCTGTCCTCCTGTCCCACTCCTTCACGGCTGGGGGAGCCAATGCTTTTCCTCATTTTCCATCTCAGTGCATCCCGAGTCTGAAAAAGTTTCAGCTCAATCTCTGCACAGCAGGGCTACGCAGAGAGATACACGCAAAGCTTTCCAATATGGCACAGATCCAACACTGGCTATTGACACAGTCTCCGGGGGCACAACTGTCCCATACGTGCTAGTACTGGTGGTAGAAACGTGGGAAACAGTTGCGAGAGTTATACCCTGGTGCACTTAGTGGTCACATATTACCACTTTTAAAAACCAAGGTTGAAATATGTTTCCGTCATCATGTGATAAAAAAAAATATTATCTCTGTAAAGTCTGTAAGTCTGTAAAGCTTTCTTATTGCGTGTCAATAGCCTAACATGTTCTGTATTTACCAGTAAAGGACTGTTTAATTTGTCCTACAACTGTGTCGTCTTTGTTATAGAAAATACAATACTCTAATAATAACAATTACAATAAGACGTGTTTATATAGCAGTAAAATCAGCATATGTTTGTGAAAACAACAAAAATGTCGATAATACATGGAGCCCCGTTAATTGACCGCAGTGGAAATTCTTTCACCGCTACAGCCCTATTGGCGTCATAGAAAAACACTGGAAATGTTCAAAATCTGCCACACACTGGTCATCAAAAGAGAAAAATCCTACAAGCCTGGTCGAGGGTTAGTTGTGGAATCATGCCAAGAAGGCTTCAAGCCGCCATCCAAATAGAAAGACATGCAGCAAAACGCTACCCAAAGTAAAATACTAAATACTAACACTACAGTTTGTCCTGCTAGTGTTTTAATGGTTTAACTTGCCTTACATTTGGTTAATTAGTTGACCATTATGAGATTCACTTGGTCATCATTACAGCTCATTCTAAAAACTTTATAATAACTGTAGCTTGGAAAATAATTAAAAAGACCTAAATTAGATTCAGTGGCAGTGAAGTGGAAGTCTCAGAACAAACAACAGTGTTTAAGAATTGTCTAGTAGCTGGTACACATAGTATTGTATGAACTCAAACTCAAGATCTAAAGTTTTACTTTGACAGTTTTCTGTAGGACAGGGTCTCCACATCGGTCTTCACCGTAAAATTCCTAGTTTTTTTTGTTTTTTTTTGCAAAATTCAGTGGATGGTTAGCTTTGCTCAAGATGATATATAAGATACATAGACGGCAGATCACCTACAGAACCTAATCTACTCAATTACCATGTTGACGTGTCGCCCATTGCCAGAAAATGTCCCCAGCAGCACATCTTTTCAAAACAGTTGCACGGTGAGGATAATCGGAGCTCAAACCTGTTCTTTGCAGTTGAAACTTCAGAAGAAATACTCAAATTAAAATATGGAAATTCCTGGACATTTTATTTCCAGACACGATATTCTTTCGTGCACATGCAGCCAAAAACCTGGACAAAGCAGAAAATTCCTAGATGTGTGGCAACCCTAATGACAAAGTCCAGTCAAATTCCACTTGCTTTTCTCTATATTAGTCTTATATAGGGGTGAAAAACCCATCCGCCATTACATCACACTCTTGGCTTAGAAGTGGATACAGCTAAACAAACACTACTGGACAATGACCCACACAGTTAACAGACCCAAAGCCATGTTTGTATGGAGAGGAGTTCACGCATGCAGCAGCTAGAAGATGTTAGCGCCCACAGCGAACAGAAGCGAACAGCAAACCGTTCGATTTACCCCAAAGATGTTGACTTCCATTTGCGACAGGGGTAACTTCTCCGACTGGGAGGGGTGATAAAGTTGCCATGGTTATCTGTGACTTCGGGGGGCAAAGAAGCGTGTCGTCTTCAAAAGTGGGGGGGGGGGGGGGGGAGAGAGAGAGAGAGAGAGACATGTTGAGCTTACAAGATGTTCTTCTTCTTTTCTGGTCACGCTTCAAATAAAGAGTGTAACTAGATTTCAGTGTATTAGCATGACTTTAGAAAGAGACTGGATGGAGCTCAGCATCAAAAATGAAAGTCACTGAATCAGAATGATGGTAATACAGTTCAGGGACGGCGGTGACAGTCCATCCCTGATGTGGGGAGATGCAGAGTAATGGTGTGGAGAGAAAAAAGAAAAGGAAAAAAAGAAGAAGGACACGGTGTCATTGATGCGCAGCAGTGTTTCACAAAACCTTTGCATATGACAGATATAAAAAACATGTCACATTTGATCTAAAGCCCATATCTCCAAAACACCACAGCACATTGCAATGGCACCAGTAACTGCCAGCCGTGTACGACTCTCTTATCCAGAGCACATACGTGTTCAGTTCTAACCAGACGTGGAGAGAAACCACAGCTACAGCCAAGAGTCAACGTAACAACTGCTTATACTAAACTACTTTTAAGCTTTTTCAAGCTGGAGTAGTTTTACCAGAGCAGCCCCGGTAATGTCATTTTTCTGTGATTGGACCAGTAGACTTGGACGGGATGACGGTTCCATGTAATTAAGCTCTGAACTGAAACATCCTCGCACCAGCGTTCACGTTCACATCGTGTATCAGGCGGCAAACTTTGCGAGCAATAGCGAAACGGTGTGGCTAAATTGCAAAAAATAAATAAATAAATAAATAAACAAAACGAGGGAGGGGACTTGTGGATTTCAATAGTCTTGTCATGAGCTTGAGTATGAAGTAATTGGGACAAATCAAGCTTCATTTCGGCTGTTAGTTTTGTGCTTAGATCATTAAAAACGAACCTCAACTCAAACATGATTAAAGGGGGCTCAGAGTTCCTCGAATTATAGATGGTAATTCACTCCAGAATTATTACTCAGCAGACCTGAGCAAACTACGGACATGAGAGACTGAAATCACAAATTAACTCCGCACAAAAGCTCTTATACAGGATTCTGTTGTATAACTTGGTCTTTTGCTGTCAGAATGAAGAAGGAGACCAGTCCGAGTTTTAAGCTTGTTTAATTAAGCTGGTCAGAAGCTGGTCTGCCTGGTTTAGGCTGTATGGTCTCTTATAGGTCCGTCCCTTCATTGCCCTCAGGCCACATGGGCTCCTCCTGGCCGTGTCGTAACTTCCCTCGGTTCCTGGCTGTCTCTGGGCCATGTCGTAAACTTCCTGGGTGGAGGGGTTCCTGAGTCTGGTTCTCGAGCCTAAGATTGGCTGTCATAAAGGCCCCCCTGCCGGGGACAATAAAACAGGACGTTCTCGCACTTGGAGCCTTCTGTCTAATAAGATCAATACAAGCTAAAAGTATTATAAAGAAAGATACAGTATTCCTTCACTTGTTTATCTAGCTGCGGATGTTTGGGTGGGTTTTAGTGTTCAGCGTTGCTACTGTTGTGTAACGTTTACAAAATTTAAAAAGTGAAACGTCTTACAGTGTTTAGTATTTTTGTATACGTAAATCTTTCAATAGTCAATGACAGCAGCTTCATTAACAAGTGAATTTAAAATATAATATAAAAATAGAATATAATTTTAAAACAATAACGCAGTATACTTACACGGTTTTCATAGCAAACACTCACAGTGCCCCCTCGAGTGCCTGTGTCAGATTTAGAACCAACCTAATTGTTTAGCCTAGCTCAGCAGTACAAGACCTGTGTTTCTCCTACAGTAATATAGGCCAACCTCACAAGACATCTGACCTGGATGACCATAGGATATACCTGGCAGGCTAACAAAGCTCCCCCTTGTGGAGAATCTTCTGCCTGCTAAACATGAATGAGCACCATAATACACATCCAGAAGGTGTTAACTGACCGATATTGACTTCTTCAGTGTCCACAAATGCATTCTTTTGATAGCTACTGTAGAGAAGCTGCATATTTATACTAGTGGCAAACTGTACTGTCTTTAAAGTTTTTCTATGATTGTAAAAGGGCACCATTAGGACAGACTGTGGGCAGTTTTTAGTCCTGTAATTGGAGTCTGTAGAGATAAACATCAGACGGGCTAAACAGAAAGTTCACCAGTGTTTTTTAACATTTAGTTAAAAGTAGGTTTCTTTCTTAAATATATATCTCAAAGCAACATAATGTCCAACCTTCTGTTTTTACAATAATAGTATACATGGTTACTTAATGGTGTAAAGGTTTTTAGTAAAACAGCACACATGTATATGCTCCACATCAGGAAATGCAGTATGTTGTCACAGACTGAAGAAAACAAACATCTCCAATTTAGTACCTTATTTAGGTAAAACATTGAATGTTCTTAACTTTTTTAAAGTTTTTATTTCAAGTGGAGCATTTGGAGCATTACTATTGGTACATTCATCATGAAATTTTCAAGGACAGCTGCCAGGTTGATGTAGGGAAAACAAACGAAGATCATTTTTTTTGACAGGTACGTATTTTATTATTCTTCCATTTGACGGAACATATGCTGAAACAACTGTCATAACCATCAGTGTCTACTATCACGTCAGGAAGCCAAGAACCTCTCATTATATTAACCTGCTGATAAACCACTGTTAATAGAGGCTGGACCTTCAGACTAGGCAAAATTACAACTGGCTGAATCAGCTCTCATGCCTCATCTGCCTGTCTGTTCACAGAGAGAGAGAAAGAGGGAGAGAGAGAGAGAGAGGAAGCAAACGGATGGCAGAGCAGACGGATGGGAGGAAGCAGTACATGCTCAGATAAGAGGGGCTTTTGATGAAGAAAACCTGTGGAAATGACAGACAGAAACAGGTCAAGCAGTCACTGAGAGTGTAGAGATAATACTGGGAGATTTGACAACTACGCTGTGGCACTGACTAGCTCGGGAAAAACAATAGTTTGTAAGCAAATGATCACTTGGGTGTCTTCTTCTATACACACACACACACCCACACACATACACACACAGGTCTGTTTTAACACAGTGTCCCGGCATGGGGTTAGACATACGTCCTACGTAAAAATATTATACCAAAAAGTAAATAAAGACTGAAAACAGTGATTTATAAACCTTCTATGAACAAAAAGAGTACAAAATCAAGATAGTCGTATTTTATCTATAAATCTATAAATATCTGCCCGCAATGAGGCTGTTGCAGACTATAAACTTTAAGGTTAACGTTAAACGTTAAACGTTAAAACGAAAGATTAACGTTATAAGCAAGGGTGAAATGAGGCTTAACATTCTATATACACACACATATGTATGTGTGTGTGTATATATATATATATATATATATATATATATATATATATATATATATATATATATATATATATATATATACATAGGAACTCAATGATTCGCAATGATTTTAGGATTTTCACCCTTTACAGTGCTTTAAAATCATCAAAACATGGGAACATGTGAAAATCTCTATAGGTGAGGGACTAGACCAAATATAAATGCCCATTCCCTTTAGTTGGCAATGCATTAAAAACCTGAATGCTGCTGTAACACCATCACATGGGCTGAGGAATGCTTAAAAAACATAGTCTGAAGAGTGAACTCACAGTTTATGGAAGCAATGTTGCGTTCTCCAGGTTCAAAGAAAGAAAATAACCATCTAGATTGTTACATTATCAAGTCAGGAGTCTGTCATGGGAGCATTAGTGGTAATTTGTGAATCTGTGAAAGCACCATGTTTTGGAATTTGGAACTTGGTGGTCACCTTTTTCAGGATATTCATGCTTATTTCAACTAGACAACATTCTGCATGTGATTCAACAGTGTGGCTGGGTCTACAGACGGTGTACTAGACTGGCATGTCTTTCACTAAAGACTTCTTAATAAAAAAATGAAAAAGCTCAGTATGGTTGCACAGCTGAAGACTTGTACAACAGATGAAGTCCACATTTTCCATACTGTGTCATCAGTCCCGAACCATTATTAAACGCTGTTGAAAGGAAAAGGTGATGCAATACAGTGGAAAACACGAACTGAAATGACTAATTGCTGCTTTCTGTTCTTATTAGCATTTCACATATTCTCCCGAAAAGCACAGAGCAAAAGCAGCGAGCACATTAAATAAAAATCTCCAGTCAATGAGCATTAGGTACTTATTCACAGCCCTACAAGCAATCAGATTAAATACATTTTTAAAAATAGATACTAAACTGTAGTAAGTATTTTTTTAAAGCCACCTCTGTTTTCATCAACATGATCACAATTTGAAATTATTTTTGAAAAATAATAATAAAAAAAAAAAGAATACTTTCAATTATTCCAGGGCATGTAGGCTTTTGGTATATATTGTTTAGCATTTAGCAATAATAAAGGAGGCCACACTGCTTCTGCCACTGACATACTGAGGCATATCTACAGCCAACATGTTCAAACATTGAAACCAATTCAATGGACATAATATATTGTGGCTCCTGATGCTGTTCTGATGTAGTGTGAACAGCATTAAATGGCCTTTCTTAACATTTGAGTTGCCAAGCGCTGGTCTATTTAATCTAAAAAGATCAAACAGATCCAGTGTTGGAAATCAGCTACGCATATAAGCTTTAAAACATATTTGCAAGTATAGTCAAGTTTGTTGCTTTCTATGTAAAAAATGAGTTTGCGCCTTCTCTACAGCAAACCGGCTCTCAAAGCTCCACTAATGTTATACATTTTTGGTCCAACCTAACAAGTACAAACGTGGTCGGTTGGTTTAAAACCGCTGCTTTACGGAGAACAAAATAAAACACGTAATTTTTGCGTTAATTAAACACATGAAATATAAAATTACGTGTTTGATTTTGCCATAACTTTAATTTTCATACGTTGTATTTTTCCGCAACAATCATTACATTTAATAATAGTGCACGAAATATTATAAGGAGTACTTTTGCCATGACATCACTAGCCCTTTTCTCAAAACAACCTCTAGCTCTTTACCACTGGTCAGATTGTGACCACGGGGCCGTAGTCGGCTGGATATTTTTGGGTGGTAGACTATGCTGAATTAGTTTAATATACTCAATGGCTCTTTCCAAGGCATCATCTTACAATGAAATACATCTAAGACAGCTTATGTCCTTACTTTTTTTTAAATGCATTATAAGACTTGAGACTTTCGAGCTGATAAAATAACAAACCTAATGCAGATGCAAATCTGATCAGAGAAATGAAACCTTTGGCTTCTAAGCAGCCAGGTATCCAAACTCTTTAAGCTATCTATATTCAATTCCATATCTACTTCAGAGCAGTTCTGTTCACTTCAGAGTTGAACAGAGGTAGAATTCAAATGAGCCGCTTCGGAGTTAGCTTCTACTGTCTATCACAGTCGCCATCGTTCAATTATCCATGCAAAATTCATTTAATTGAGAACACAGAACTCATTTATTCCAAATCTCCTTTTAGTTCATCAACAGTTCACAACGCGAGACCAACGGCAGAAGCTAATTGACTGAACGCACACTCCTCCCTACCCATTTCAACCGGCTGAATTATTCATCGGCGAATGCTAATATTTCCCTATTCAGTAGCTCAGTGTCAAGCACTTTGTGGTTTAAATTATTTAGATTTTAGCGGTTTGAAACCATTTCAAGTCTTGAGACTGCGGTGACATCTTCCGTCATCTATCATGCAGCGTGCCAGTCTATGCCCTACTTGGTAGTCTAGGCCCTACACAAACAGAGGAAATGGAAATGGTAAACGAAGCACCATCCCGTTCGCAAAACTTCACCACCTTGAGCACAAACTGCCTGTGTTCTTTGAACAACCCTGCCGTCCAACGATAATCCAAGATGCAATGGGGCTTGAGCCTTGCCGAGGCCTCGCTATAAGCCTCATGTTCTCGTCCCAGAGCACGTTCTGAAGTTACATAACCACAATCGCTACGCAGCCTCACTCCCTGAGCTCCAAAATATTTCAAAAGCGGTTGGCGAGCACTCAACAAAACCCCAGATTAGCTGTTTCAAGGACTAATTGAGGCTAGAAACGGTTCCAGAGAGGGAACTGTAACTCAGGCATTTATCAAAAGCTAGCCCTGGCAGCTAGTGCCAAGCCTTGCAATCAGCAACATACTGACCGCACTCAACTCGTGGACATAAATAAATAAATATGACCTTCGGCGCTCTAACAGCACCAGCGTGGCAGGCCAGGCACATGGAGAAACTGATCAAGCAGGCTCACTAACACATGGCCCTTCATCCAGCAGGACGATTGCTCCTCACCCTATTCCCTTGAACGCTGCTTCCTTTAAACCAGGTGATTTTTTATTTATTTATTATTTTTTTGAAGTAAGCCCACCTTTACCCTGCGAGACGGCAGTTTGTGCCCCACGGTCAACAGGGTTGAATGACCCTGAAAGCTGCTGGTAAATTCTCATTAGCTTTGGGTCTTTGCTTCCATCAGCCTGCATTGATTTATGGAAGCTTTCCAGCAACGGTGCTCCATAGCTCAGGAAGAAAAAGTGCCCTCAAAATAATAACTATAATACCTTAAAGAAAAAGAAAAAGAAAAGAAGGAAACCCTGTCGTAGCAGGTCGTATTGATCACACAGAGATGGCTTGTGCCTCAGAACTGATTCACATTCCCACAACAATGTATCCTTCCTCCGGTTAAGCTAGAGCACTTCTCCTTTTAATCCTTCTAGGGTGTCCGTAGCCTACATGCCTCGGAATGTATTTATGCTTGGAAGTCAAACAGTGGGCGTTTTTGGAATTACGCTTGGAATTATAACTGAAAAGTTAGAGCAAACTATTTTTCTACAAGTTTGCCATGTGTTTGCCATTGTTTGACATTGTGACCTTTAAAAATAAAAAATAAAACTCAGGCCCATCAACCTGATTAAGAAATCCAATATAAAGAGCTGGATTTTAGCTCAGCAATCAGATTTCTCAGTTCATGTTCACTGTTACTTTGATTGCTATTGGCATTCCTAGCCGGCGCATGTGCGAAAACAGACGGTGGTACCAGAAACATACAGGCAGCGTTTAACACAGCAACCCTAAGATGCAACAAAACACTTCTGGAGCAACTCAAACAAACTGAATGCCTGCAAAATGAAAGATTCAAGTATTCTTCATCTTCTAGTCAATGCATGTTCCCATATTCGGCTAAAGCAGAAATTCAATTGCTGCCTGATTTATGCTCAACCAGACTTTTGCCGTTATCTAATGTAAACATGGGGATCGGATTACTGACTAAATCAGATATACTGCAGTTATCAGATTAAGTGCGTGTAAACGCATTCAGGAAAAGTGCAGCTGCTGTAAGTTCCTTGTATGTTGCTTGTAATGTTTATATACTAGAGATGGACCGATCAGCGTTTTTGAGGCCGATTCCGATCGCCGATCACCTTTCAGCACGATCAGCTGATAGCTGATACCTATAGAGGGCGGAGTATATGCCACAGCAGGGCTACATGTAGTAATTGGCGCAAGCAAATTATGAAACATGGTCTAAACTGGTTTATTACCATTTTTAAGGAGCTCATATGAAACAGCATAATATTTTAAACTAAATTAACAGTAAATAAACAAAGTAAATCAAACAAATATCTCTAATACTGCAATTATTACATTTAGACCCTTAATTTAAAACTAAAAAAGCAAATTAAATAAATGCAGTAAAAACTGCAGTCCTTAAACACAGACTCTGTTTTTTTTTTTTTTTTTAAACGACAATCTGTAATTATTAAATGTAGATCTTGAATTGCTGCTGCTGTTCTGTTCGTACCGGTCAGATCTGGTCTGTATGGTGTTCTGGGTTGTTTGTTTTGTGCTAGCTGTGCTGTTTGCTGATACTCACTGTATTCAGTCGCGGGTGTCTCTAAAACCGTATCAGATTAGAGTGTTAAATGTCTTTGTCTTGGTTTCCCAACGAGACACGGTTAATTTTACAGATTTTAAAAAAGCTCTGGATGAGTCTGTGACAACAACGAATATACGACAAGCTGCCAGACGGACACAACACAACACAACGCAGCGGAAAACTGTTCTGGCGAGGCGCCGCTTTAGTCAGTCTGTGGAAAATGAAATGGTATGTGTTTCCACCTAGTGGTTCAGATAGGAATTGCAAGGACCTGGCTGTTGGGGGTTTCAACGAAACACTAGCTGGAAATACAGAAATTAGACTCATTTGTTTAACGCCATTGATCGGCTCTCGAGATCGGCTAAATCACATATTTTGATTAAAAATCTGCCGATACCAATACATAGCCGATCAATCCTTCCATCTCTACTATATACATCTACTTTATCTACACTTTTCTGTTAATGATGCATTTTTGAGAGCTGTTATGTTGCATTTATTTGCTATTAATAGAATAGAAACTACCAAATGCAACAAAAAATAGTTTTTAATAATCTACTGATAATTAAAAATACAGTTAATGTGTTTAAATCACATGGGATGGGTTGAAATGCTTTTGAACATTGTCCCCGGCACACGCAGGAACGCCACTGCTGCCCAAGTAATGCAGTGCTGCTGTAGCTTTCGATCACAAAGCGTTATCCGCAGTTTACATCTTCCTTTATTCCAGGACAGTACTGAGATATGAGCATCTGCAGTGGATGAAGGTGAAACGTTGTGATAGAGCCTCTGGTTAAACATGCAGGGTGATCTGATCACATGGCCATGCAGCTCTGCTCCACTGCACATCACCTGTCCATCAGTGCACTGAGGCTTCAGAGGGGGCTGCAGCGTGACAGGCAGGAATCAACATACGTACACACACATACATACATCTGCCTGGTGCCTGAGGAGCTGTTGCTGGCATGCTTTATCTTTAGAGCTGTGCAGGAAGAAAGGGCACAACAGTTCCCTCAGGAAAAGAAAAGGCAGAGCTTCAGCATTTGTGTCCAGTGTTGCAAGACTCCGTTTTTTACAGGGCTGGGAGTCGATCCCATCCAAGCCGATTCCTCGATTCCAGGCATTTGGGAATTTGAGAGTCAACTCCAAAGCTTTGGACACCAAGGTTATTATCAGGGCCACATCCAGGGACCAGCGAATAAGAGAAATGCACAGTCACTTCTAACGTAGTCCTATATAGAATGAATGCAGGCCACTCTGGACAGACGGGTATGCTGGGCTAATACTAGAGTGCACATATACAGAGATGTCAGGGGCAAGTGCTGAGGGGCAAGTTAGCCAGTTCATTCAGTGTTTGTACTGTACTATTATATATATATATATATATATATTATTATATATATATTATATATATATATACATGTATTATTAGTTTTACTCTACTCGTCAATCTAGTTCACAGGAGTTACCGCAGCAGTATTCATGCTCATGTTTTAAAAAGATAACGTGTTTATTGTTATTTAAAAATGTGTCCATGTAGATCAGGGGCGTAGCTAGCCCTATTTAAGGGGTGCTTAAATTGAGTCCCAGCACCCCTAAAGATTGTAGTAAAATAAAAATACAATTTTTTGAATATTAATTTGTCTCTAACAAGCTGAAAATGTTAAAACTATAGAGAGTATATACTCAAAGCAAATATTGCAAGCACCTTGCCTTGCAAAATGCTATGATCCAGCTTCTCTTTCGAGTAAGGCCAACATGATCGTGATCAAGCCCTAAATTCATGCCATGAATTTCTCTCATTCTCATCTGATCACCATAGCCCAAGCTCAATATTTAATTGGGGAAAAATAAATAAATAAATAAATAAATAAATAAATAAATAAATAAATAAATAAATAAATAAATAATATATATATATATATATATATATATATATATATATATATATATATATATATATATATATATATATATATATAATTAATACATTTTATAATCATTTTTAAGATTTGTTGGTGTCTTTCCAGTCACAGTGTTGCCCCAACACTGATTTTGGATTGATAGCCCGAAATGACTTAAAAATTTATTTTTTTCATTATATCTTGCAGCTTGGGACTAAATTACACTGTCATGTGTGGAAGCAAGTGGTTAACCAATCTTGTGCGTACCGGAGAGGGGCAACAAATACATGAAGAAAAATCACACAAATTAATAAAAAGTCTACATAAAATGATAATAATCGCACAATATTTAAGCTGGATAATTAATATAAGCGTAAAACAGTCCAATAATCAATAAGAAAGTAATAAAGTAATTCCACATAGAATCGATTGCATGAAGAACATGTGCTACAGATATGGCGGTGCTTTTAGATGGTCATTTGACCTGGAGGTTGAGGTGGGGAATGGTCACTGTGGTTGCAGTGGGCAGGTCTGTACAAAGGTACATGACTTTTATTAATAGACTGCAATTTCTGCACTGCTTCTGAGAAATATCTTTAAAAAACTACATACACAGCAGACAAACCACAAAAACAAACCTTATACTGACATTCAATTTGTTCTTTTTCTGTATTTGTATTGGAAATAATAAAGCAACAAAAGATTAAATAGCCTGTGTGGTCAATAATGTAATACAATGAAATTTGATATTATGAGCCAAACATTAAACATCCAGTCATCAGCTGTCAACAGTATTTTTTTTAATAACACTGACGTTCATTTTCATAGTTATTTTTTTATTCTTATTGACATTTTCTATAACGTTAGCTAGTCATTTCAGCCTTGAATATTATAGTTAACTTTTTTTCATTGTGTAAACACAAGTTTTGAAGTGGATCCCATTTGTGTAGCCTTTAACAAAAGGCTAGAGTTAAGCTAACCTCAGTTTACTGTTGTGTTAATTTTACTATATATTCACCAAATACCTACCATTACAGTGTTCATCACAAGACTGAGAGCTAAGCTAAAACTACCACAATCTTTATGAATATGTATTAATAGTCATAAGACATTTTAATTAGAAATTGGCTTACGAACAAACAAACAGCACAAAAACAACTACATGAAACATGAAGGAGCTGAAATTAAGGAGGAACATCTGCTTTGTTTATTTAGCTGGCATTACCTTGCTAAGCTCAAATATGATTAATATCATACTCTTTATTTGTGCCGGATGTCCATCTCTATATGTTGGACTCAGAAATCTACTACAATGAATGCAATCACTTTGAAGTTGAAATTTATGGGAGTGTTTAGCCCTGCCTTTTGAAAACCCTAACCAACTGCTCTATCCATGATTTATCCATTGGTGTGTATCAATGGCCTACAAATGCTTTTTATCATACCTACTGTTATGAGGTTGGAAATTTTTTTACAAGCTTTATATAAAATCCCAATGTGAAACTGTAGCAAACAGCTCAGGAGAGTGCAAGATTATACTGCCTGGCTTGACTGGATGTGATTTTTCTCTTTTTTATTGTTTTCTCACAGCTTCAGCAAGCATCACCTCCTAACTTCACACGGACTCACCTCCTAACTTTACAGAGACCTGGTGTAGCTTATCTCTTTGTCTTCCAAGGCAACATATTACAGCATTTTTGCCCCCCCGTCCCGTTGGCGTCTATGTCAGGGGGAACATGTGGCTTGCAAATCCCTGTAACTTGCTACAGGAGCTTATGGTGCAGGCTTTGATGTTAGCTTAGCTAATTATTACCATTAAAACAGCTGAGGCTACTGAGAAGTCTGCTTCAGTCAGATGTTTATCACTAAAATAATATGAAGATACACATACAGAATGAGCACAAGTTCTCATTAGATTGAACTGTCTTCATTATCCCAAGCATAATAATCCAAGTTGTTCACCATAAACTTTATGGCTACAACATTCACTTTATGGCTACAACCTTTGGGAAATATTTTATTTCCAGGCTCCTACGTTCACACATTTCCATTTTCAAGGGAAATTGCTTTATGTTTGTGTGTTGTCCATGTTCATCATAGGTCGAACAGGGGTGGCGTCTATACCTCTGATATATTTAAAAAGGTACTGATCACATTAGTGAATATGTGATCTGTTTAATAATAGGCAGCATTTCCAAAGAAATCCAAAGAAAAAAAAAATTCCAAAGGATAACTTGACTGCAGAGGGCCGAAGTTATTTTATTTAAATGTAAATAAATGCAAGGAGATTTTATTAGAAGTCATTCTGAAGCATCTCTGATGGCCTGCTCATTCATTTTTTACACAAAGGACAGCTGCTGAGCCCATCTTATGCAGAAAACTACAATTAACACCTATTTTTTTATAAATTATTTTATAAATTATTTTTTTTGTTTATTTCAATACAGTTTTAACATTGTCTTAACATTGTCCCCTTAGAGAAATCCCTAATATATCTATATCCCTTTTATATAGAAGCACTATTTAACTCTACAGTTACAGACTGTAGTCCATCTGTTTGCCTGAAGACTTTGCTATGTCCCTTTTACCCTGTTCTTCAAAGGTCAGGCCCCCAACAGGACCACCATTAAGAGCTGTCATTATGCTTGTAATAGATCATTCGCAACACTGCAGTGAAACTGATGTGATGGTGGTGTGTTAGTGTGTGTTGTGCTGATGTGAGTGGATCAGACAGAGCTACGCTGCTGGAGTGTTTAAACACCTCAGTGGTCTGAGAACAGTCCTCCAACCAAAACTGTCCAAGCAGCAGTGTCCTGTGACCACTAACGAAGGTCTAGAGGATGACCAACACAAACTGTGCAGCAACTGAGCTGATTTTACATCTACAAGGTGGACTAGCAAGGTAGGCGTGTCTACCAGAGTGGCCAGCAACACTGCTGTGTCTTATCCACACCATCACAACACACTCTAACACACCCACCTATTGCGATAAGCCGTTCCATGTTACTCACAGAAGGACCTTCGGTGACCCCATGAAATTAACCAGGACCATCTTTATTGTATTTATATTGAGGGATCATTTGAAGAGGTGAACATAGAGTAAACAAACCCAGGACCCTGGAAAAAAGAAATATACTGCCATAACACCTGACTTGTTCCTTGTCATAGAAAAAGTCTATTCTTATTGTAATGTTTCTATTATACCACTGTTCGTGACCCTGTAATGATTTTGCACAAGAAGTACGCAATTAAGGCTCTGAGATGTAAAGAAATAGGAAACTCAACCAGAACATAATCCAGCTAACGGCTAGCGAGTGCAATAGAACGTAAGTGCTCTTTGTTATAATGTATAAGTGTCCACTTAATGAATTTTCACATTTTAACGAGTCACTCTTTATACTGAGGCAGACTGGACTGGCCGGTCTGTGGAGCTCAGGATTTGTTAGTAGTTTTCCTGTCTGTGTGTTCAGTCTAGGATTAGCACAGCCTCAGGGGAAAGCTTATTTATAGGGAGTGGTGGTAAGTTCAATGGTGTTCAATAATTAATGACGCTGTAGCCTGGCGTTGTAATAAGAACGGGCTGGAACAACAGCAATTTACTGCATGTTACTGAAGCTTTACAACACACGGGCTGACACAGCAGATAGTCATAAAGAAGGGAAGGTGAAAATGAGAAAAAGGACGTGCACGCACTCACATACACACACACACAGGAGTTTGCTTCTATATCAACCCTAGCCATACATATTACACTACAACACTGAGTGTGTGGGGAGTAAAAATCACCTACCCTCGCTTACAATCACTCACTACAGAGTTCCAAACTGCCTGAAATGGAAACCAAAATGAGCCTCAGATAAGTTTGTGCAATGGCAAGTGTCGGCTGGGGTGGTATAAAGCATGACGCCACAAGACTGTGGAGCAGAGGTAGCGAGTCCTCTATAGTGATGAGTCACACCTCAGTATTGGGCAGTTGGATGGATCTGGGTTTGAGAACTACCTGCACAAAAGTAATGAGCGGTGGAGGAGGGATAATGGGCTAGAGCTGTTTTTAGCATTAGGGCCCCTTCGTTCCAGTGAAGGGTGATATTAATGCTACAGCATACTTTTTAAACAATGATATGCTTTCAACTTTTTGGCAACAGTTCGGGAAAGCCTTTAAGCGTTCCAAAACAATTGTAGCCCTATGCACAACCAGAGGTCCAGAACCTCATCTCCACTGAACACATCTAGGATGAATTGCAAGCCATCAGTGCCTAAACTCACTAAAGCTCTTGTGACGGACTTATTGAGAGCCTTTATAGGAGGCTGTTATTCCTGCAAAGGGGTGCCAGCTACACATTAAAGCCCACAACTTTGGAATGGGACGTCTAATAAGCTCATAAAGGTGTGATAGTCAAAGGTCCACATACTTTTGATCATATACTGTATTTGTAAATATGAGTATATTGGATGCTGGCCAAATATTTCAGTTCACCAAACAATTAGTGATATTCACAAATGTTACCTACTCCTATATCTCAGCAGACAGTCTGACGGCACGCTACTGAGGTGGAATTACTGATTCTCAGAAGTGTCAAGTAACTGAACTGCAGAGTGCTTAAACAGCAGCGGACAAAGGGTGATATTTTAGCCATACGGAGAACAGAAGGGGTCCTTCTCCCAAGATTTTACTGGTGATTTAAATCCACATGGTGGCCGAAGGTGTCCAGGTGACCTCTAGAACCAAACCTTGCTCTTCAAACTAGCTCAAAACATATATTTTTGGTGGTGGATAAAAGATTCTCACTACTTTTCACTATGTTTGTTTATTTACATCAATATTTTCTCATCACATTTCCTCATAATGCTTATACCAAACCCACACGCACCCACCCACACCCACCATCTGACTGCACACAGCCTGTGGTCTTTCCACTTAGCCTTAGCACTGGTTGAGTACAGAATGCCATGTCAGCAAACACTTAACACACATACCACAGCACCAAGAGCTGACAAGCTTTAACAGAGGCCAGATCAATATAGAGAGAAAGACAGAGAGAGAGAGAGATTTGTTGTTTGTTTAAACTAGATGAGCACATCCTTCACACAAAACAAACTGAAGCTGTAAATTTAGCCAAACTTAATTCACAGTATGTTCCATAACTTTTTATTTTAATTTTTATTGTTAAATTCAGTAATTCAGTAGTGCAGAAGTGTGTCCTCTGTTGGGAATACATTAACAGAACATTCGCAACTTGACCATAGGCATGAAAACTGTTCTCATTAAAAAAAGGGTCAAAAGAGCTTAAACAGCTAAAAAAGTAAAAAGTAAACATGTTTCTAACCATTTTTCTAAGATTTATCTTTTTAATTTGGAAAATTTTCATTTTAAAACATGTAAGTCAACCTGAAACAGCCTGGAAAAGCCTGTATATTTCCACTTTTGTACAGCAAACGGGCTTTGAGCAGCAGGACGCTTGCATTTCTCCTGTTAGGCGAGCTGGTCAGCTCATTGGCTGAGTGAAGCAGTTCAAACTTGCTAACCCCATAAACATATCCCTCTTTTTTTTAACTTGATGCTGGCGTAGGCCACTTCTACAACAACAACAACAACAATGGCAGAGTCTAACAATAAGAGCTTTCGTAGCAGAGAAAAAAAAGGGGTGAGCATTGCTTAAAACCTCTAGAGCAGTACACCCCACCAACTGCCCAAAAAAGTGACATACCCTACCAAGGTGAGCTGAAGTGATACAAATGGCACTATTTCTGAGGTTGTGCTCTAAGGCAACAGCATAGTTTGTTTAATCCGGTGGTTATATATTCCCATATCTTGAGAATATAATGCAAAATACATTCAATATAATAAAGCGACATCATTTACAAGCTACTATAGCATCCTATTTATTTTGGACTCGCTAGACAGAGTCTTTGTTTGCATGACAGGATATATTCTATTATGGTGCATCAAAACTATAGAAGGTACATCACCCCCTTCACTTCAGGTGGTGTACTCTATAGTCCTAGACATCTAGCAGTCTAGCACACCTGCTCCAGTCAATTAACATCTTCAGAAGTCTCTGATTGTCTGGATGAGATCCATTAGCAAGCATCAGCATGTTGGATGCAGGAGGTCGTAGGTAAGCTGATCTCCAGGTGAAGGACTAATGACCACAGCATGGATCATATGAGCATTACAGAGCGCTTTTGTCTGTAAGTAAACGACAGGACTCATTCTCATTCTTGACCTGAGCACTCAATCATAACGGGGAACATGCATCACTGTGGTCCAGGTGCGCTTCCTGCTATAAAACCCGGAGCCCTTTGACGTGGTAAAAGATTGAGAACGTCAGCCAGGTTCTGATTTTATGAGGCTGA
This sequence comes from Megaleporinus macrocephalus, assembly GCA_021613375.1. NCBI lineage: Eukaryota > Metazoa > Chordata > Actinopteri > Characiformes > Anostomidae > Megaleporinus > Megaleporinus macrocephalus. Next base: position 40,603,961 of record CM038714.1, read on the forward strand.
GGAAATATGATTCGTCCACATTTTCTGAAGGTGTCAACCGTGAGCTATGCTTTTTCATCCAGCCTCCATTCTCCCGGCGCGAGAAGCCACGGCTGCTTCACTCCGCTTCCATTCATTATTTTATAGCAGCCCCCCCCAAAAAAAACTAAGATAAGCCTGAAAAAAACCCAACCGTTTTTGAGTTGTTGTTTATTTTCGGAAAGCTGAATAACGCTTACGGTGAGAAGAATGTGGCGTACTGAAGTTTTCAATTTGCATAACCCTGACCCATTTAAAATAAAGCCTTTCAAAAATAAAGAACTGTCCAAGGATTATGTAATGCTACCTTGAAAAGCAAAGCAGCACACAGATAAGTGTTGTTAGAACAGCTTGTCCTCAGACACACGTAGGCACACAGCGTAGCGTCCTCCGTGACAGCTACAACTGTCCTTTTTGTCCTCAGAAGGTTCAACTTGTCCCTCAAAATTCTCATCAAACCCCAAACTACAGAAGACGAATTAAAAACAGTGGTTGGAATAGCGCTGATATCTGGCTTTAACTGCCAACTTCCATTTATCACTTTTCACATCAAAGCCTGACTGAAGGCGGCTTCAAGTGGAGATAAGAGAGATAGAGGGAGATTTGCATCTATATGCCGATGCATGCACAACACTGTACAGTGGGTTCTTCCTGGAGAAACTGATAGAGCTCATGCTGCATTCTGAACCAGCTTCAGAGCAAATTCATCTCTTTTGATAAAGCAGTGAACACACTGGCTTGTTATGGGATCTCCCAGAATATGGCCAGGTCAGATTAGGCTAGAGGTTCAGTGGGCAGCAGCTTTTACAGCAGTGTTCCTACAGCAGTAGGTGCACACATTTTAGGGAATTGCTCCTGTTTTTATTCCTGCTACTGACAATATACATATATATATATATATATATATATATATATATATATATATATACAGGGGTTGGACAATGTAACTGAAACACCTGGTTTTAGACCACAATAATTTATTAGTATGGTGTAGGGCCTCCTTCTGCAGCGTCAACTGGTCTTGGGAATGACATATACAAGTCCTGCACAGTGGTCCGAGTTGATTTTAAGCCTTTCTTCTTGCAGGATAGTGGCCACTTGACTATGTGATGCTGGTGGAGGAAAACGTTTCCTGACTCGCTCCTCCAAAACACCCCAAAGTGGCTCAATAATATTTAGATCTGGTGACTGTGCAGGCCATGGGAGATGTTCAACCTCACTTTCATGTTCATCAAACCAATCTTTCACCAGTCTTGCTGCTATCCTGATACACGGCACCGCCTTCAGGATACAATGTTTGAACCATTGGATGCACATGGTCCTCCAGAATGGTTCGGAAGTCCTTGGCAGTGATGCGCCCATCTAGCACAAGTATTGGGCCAAGGGAATGCCATGATATGGCAGCCCAAACCATCACTGATCCACCCCCATGCTTCACTCTGGGCGTGCAACGGTCTGGGTGGTACGCTTCTTTGGGGCTTCTCCACACGGTAACTCTCCCAGATGTTGGGAAAACAGTAAAGGTGGACTCATTAGAGAACAATACATGTTTCACATTGTCCACTGCCCTTTACCTGCCATAAATTTTTCTTTCTTGAGGTTTTAATTTCTTAATGTGCTGATGAACCACCTACTACGACAGGAAAGGGTTGTCTGATTGAGATACTACACTCATTGGCAGGGTCGGCTCAAGCCTTGCGGGAACCATACGCAGGAGCTTTTCTTGTTAGCGGTACTGTAAACTAGAGCCCAATTTATAATAATTGCCACTAGAAGTTAATTCCATTATACACATTCATTACGGGCTAATCGTGTATTGCTGATAATTGAACTCTTGTTTGAGGTTCAAATACTGTTTCAATTACAGATGACCTTCTCAGCATTCTGGATGGAGGGCTTGTTGGACTTGCTTGCACCACAGATCTACTACGTTTTATTGTTCAACTGCAAGCAATTGTTAGTACCCAACAGGAGTGTCCACTAAGTGGTATGCAGTTGCCAACACACGAGGACTTTTCATATACTAGTATGAATAACTTTACAGTTTACCGATGCCATAAACTTTACACATGGTTTTAAAGAAAGCAAGTTATTCATTTAATGCCTCAAATACAAACAACTTATGCAACTCCACCCGGTGTCCTTAAAGAGAATTTCCACTCTTTGTTAAAAATCCTGCTTAATAAAATCATTAAGCTGTAAACTACATCATTCAGAGTGGTTTAATGTAAAACTTTCCATTCAAGACAAACTTACTATGTCAGAACTGCGGTGGTGGCCAGATGTCTGTAGAGCTCAATGACTCCACAAGCACTCTCACAAAGTCATTACTGACGTCTGGGACCTTGTTTTACAACAGTTTTCTGATTCTGACTGAATGTATTTAAAAAAAAAAAAAGTAATTCATGACAAAGAGGTGCAGAAAGGTATCACACCAGCTATTCCTAAAGGCTTGGTTTACATCTCAGTGATTGAATTTATTCACTTCTAAAATTACGTTCTAGCGTTAAACCTTAAAAAACAGTCACCAAGTAAACCTAGTGAGTAAATCAAGCAAAATATGTAATCCATTGCACTCCCAGTGATGTAAAACATATGAGCCTGATCTCGAGAGTTAAAGATTGCTACAGAGGGCGCGATAAAGGGCGGGGCTATCGGACACGGCAGGGCTACATATTATTAGCACGCGCAAGTCATGAAACAAGGTGGAAACGAGCTCATGTGACGAAGCATATTTTTAACTAAATTAAAAGTTAATACAGCTCCGGAGGAGCAACATCTGAAAAGTATTTCTACTAGGATCAGCAGAGCGTGTATCCAGGTGGAATATTAAGCGCAAGAACGCCACAGAACGTCTTCTACTGCTTATCTAGAACTATAAACTCAATCACTCTGGCTGTGGTTCTTTAGCTCTCTGGCTGTTTCTGCTGCTGTACTGTTCGTACCGGTCAGATCTGGTCTGCACCGGTTCTCTGGGTTGTTTGTTTTGTGCTAGCTCTGCTGTTTGCTGATACTCACTGTATTCAGTATTGGTGTACTCTGAAGTGCTGTATCAAATTAGTAGTGTTAAATGTCTTTGTCTTGGTTTCTCCGCGAGAGACAATGATTTTAATAATTTTACAAACTGCCCAGGATGAGTCTGAGTCCCATACGGTAACAAACTGCCAGACGGACGATGTTTTCTTTCCGCACGTGCGGTGGACGCTTTAACTGTTCTCGCGAGGCCGCTGCTTTAATCAGTCTGACGAAAATGAAAGGGTATGTGTTTCCACCTAGTGGTTCAGATAGGAATTGCAGGGAGCTGGCCGGAGGGGGTTTCACGCAGGGTTCCTCTTCCTGGATGAAACACTAGCTGTAAATATAGAAATTAGGCTCATTGGTTTAACACCATCGATCAGCTCTCGGTATTGGCTACATTGGAGAAATATCGGCTAATCGCTGATCACATATTTTAATTAAAAATCGGCCGATACTGATACAACAGTGTTCAGAATCACCTGCCATGCTCGGCATCAGTTTACTACTGCTTCACGAACTGCCAGTTTTGGAACTGAAAGACACAAGCTGAAAAAGCTACACTAGCAACAGTAGCTGAGGTTACTTACTGTTAGAATCTGTCTGGTTACCCAAAATATCGAAAACTTTCTGCAAATTTTATTTTTTATTATTTTTAATTAATTGATGAATTTTTGCTGCTGCAGCGTAGCATGTCTGATGTGCAATCCAGGCCTTGCCCTGACTGGTACTGGTTCTGGTTATCAGCCAGTTGTGCTGAAAAACACCGATGGGTCAGTCTAAACTAATTACACGGTGAAGACTAGTGAAGTCAGGTTTATTTATATAGCGCTTTTTACAACCATGTTGTCTCAAAACAGCTTTACAGAGTTTTGAAAACAGTGAGCAAGCCAGAGGCAACAGTGGCAAGAAAAAAAACCCCTTAGACTGGAAGAAGAAACCTTGGGAGGAACCAGACTCACAAGGGGAGACCCATCCTCCTCTGGTCAAACAGTATTTACAGTTTACAAACTAAACACCAAAGAAAATAGACTCTGTTTGAAACCTGGATAGCAAAGCTGTAGAAGCTGCACAGGTAGAGGCAGCCTATGACTGAGTCTTTATGTAAATGGGGCGTGAGCTGAAAGAGTCCCATCCTATCTCAATGCGGGTGCATCTGGAAGACTAGGGAGATACTGTACCATCGGGTTCCAGTGTGTAGTTCTGACATTCTTCCTTTTCTCTCAAGGTCGAGAAATGACAAACCGTGGTCCTCCTCTGCTTACAAACACAACTGTGGTGCAGAATGAAGTGTGCAGTACTTCCACCAGAATTCTCTGCCTGTTTCAATGAGCAAACCCATGCACGTTTTCTTAAGTCACTAATCTTGGGAAAATATACCAAATGAAAGTGCACACTGGATTTCCCCTACTTCACATTTCATGCACTACTTTAATCTGCTTTGCTGCCTGGAAACCTAAAAGTTCTCCAAGAAGGCCATTCCCCACTAGCCAGGCTTCCGCCTGATGCAGTATTATTGACAGTAAAACGGACGCCCAGTATTCTCTCCTTTTCTTCTCATTACCTGCTTCCCACTTTCAGCCCGGCACACTTACACTAACAAAAAACTATCACTCAGCAGTCGGGTAATTCCATTTGCACAATGCTCACAATCGTGGACTGTTGTTGAGCTTAATGTGGCTGCATTAGTCTAATTTCCATCTAATGGAAAAGCTCCTTATTACACCTTCCCACTCTGACACGCTGGACAATCTTTCTTCCGCTACGTTACAAACACTGTGTGTGTGTATCTCACAGGCTGATGAAATCTCAGCTCAACAAAAAAAATAAAATAAATAAATAAATAATCCTTTTGTGTTCTAGCAGGACAAGCTTTTCTGTTAGAACGGCTGCACTGGGAGCCTGAGGAATAACTCCGGAAGTGCGAAATAACAGTGCAATCCATCTAAACAGTTTTTTCTTACATTCAGTGCCAAAATCCATGCCGCCTGTTCGTTCATTTATTCAAACGCCGTTTTCCGTTCATCCGCTCCTTCATTCATAAATTCCTCTGTGCTTCTGTTTGTGCTTCTGTCCGTTCTGTACGTCTGTTCGTCCATTTATTTGAGTGTTGCTTCGTCTTTCTATTTGTTTATCCGCTTGTCCGTCTGCTAACCTAGTTTTAAAGTAAAAGCATACAAGTTCCATAACTCATTATAATATCTATTCCAGTTACTAGATAAACGTAAATGACTCTATTACTATATTTTACCAAACATGTTCTTCTTTTCAGCTAAGCCACAGCTGTGATGGACCCAGTCATCACCATATTCATATTTACAAATACAGAGTTTTAATGTTGAACATAGACGGTCATTCTCACGCTTTATAAAGTGTTATAGTATTATCCAATCAACAACTACATTATAAGGTATTATGCATGCTATATAATGCCTTCTAAATCTATTTCTACAGTATTGTGAATACAGGGATCCTATAAAGTGCTAACCCCTCCCCTTTTTTTTTTTTAATTGGAGCCTGCTCGAGTCTCTATGCTGTAAAAACACATTAAAACACAGGCTGACCAATCAGCACTTCATTGTCATGGTTACAGCCCCAACTAATGTGCATCAAGATGGTGGGGAGGCTTGTAGCAGAGCACAAAAGATTTCTTTGACTAGCAACACACTACAAAAATGCTTACACACTGCTTTCACACTACTGTGTACACAAAAGACAGGTGCTCTCTTACTCAGTACAGCACATTTTGACATCAGCTTTCCATTTTTTCCTCCCAAATTCAAAGTTTTCCTAGAAAATCTCTAAAAGACCAAACAGAACAGTGAAAATGATCCTAATAATTTAAAACTAACCCAACGCTGGCACTGAATCAGAACTGGTGGAGCCAGCGAGAGTACTGACCAGGCATAAATACACCTAAAACGAAAAAAAAACTGGTAAAAATTGATTAAAAGATGGATCATTGCCTGATTATAGGTAGCCATGATATTGCTTAACTAGACATGAGAAAAGGGCTGTCAAGATAATTGGTAATTAGTGGCTACAATGTCAATAGTGTACGGATAATTCTATACCACGCAGGCCTGTATGGCAACATAGCTGAACTAGCAGTAAGCCTAAGAGCACTAAAACCTTTTCACGCTGTAACTCCAAACCTGCCGACATTTAATACGTACAGAGAGCAGATGCACAGACGCAGCAGGCCACTCCGCCACATGTTTCCCATGCTGACTCCAGCGTGGACGTACAAATGTGATTTGAATGTGATATTCAGAAGCGCTACAATAAACCATCTGCCCACAAGGGCAACGAGCCTTTCAAGCCATTGACCTGCTCTGAGCGTATATATATCTTTCACTGTGACGAAGAGCCTCCTGACTCAACCTTGATGGAAATAAGTGTCCACAATATCTAACTGAAGTGTCAGGAAGACAGATGATACCAACATCTTGCTTTCTGGCATCTGAACAGCAAGCAAGCTGCCTGCCATATCCGCATGATGAAGAGATCTGCCGCTTGTTTCAGTACAACAGGCTGCATCCCACGGAAAATTGCTTTTTCGAAGAATGAATTTCCAACACCAGGAGGAAAGATGAGTCAGATAATCCAGACGCTTCAATATTTCCTCAGAACAGAAGCTCGGTTTTCACCATTAAGCTCCTGCATAAGTCAGGCCTGTTCCACACTGACCAAACCAACACCAACCAAATTGGCCGTGGGTCCAAATTTCTAAGCTGAAGGAACTACAGGAAAGTTATACTGAGGGACCACAGTGTGCCTGAAATATGAATTTTCTGAAGGCCACAGCTGATTACACAACCTACGCATATTACAGTCTACTAACGCTGCATTTACACTGCTCCGTCGCATGGACGCGCTGCAATGTATCCCATTCATTTTCAATGGGGAGCGTTGGTTGCGTCAAGTTCGGGGGGTACGATGCGTCGAAAAGTTCAGCCGAGACCAACTTTATGCACATGAATCCGGCAAACGCAATGTGTCTATCCAATAAGAAGAGGGCGGGTGGTCGCGCGATGAGCGTCCTGAACGTATGAAATGTTCGTTCCACATTCAGAACTAAATTAAAACCCCCTCTTTTATATTTACATCTGATTTAAATCTCTAAAATGATGTAAGTGTGGTATGAAAAAAAAAGCCGATGTTGAACACAAACATTAAACACTGCTGCCCCGTCACCCCTGGAAACGCACGTACCTGATTCCATTGGAGGACGCAGGGAACACCCTTGTCACGCCCACATGCGGCCAGCTGAAGAGGGGGAGTGCTTTCACGTCCGTTGACGCGACGGAGCAGTGTAAATGCAGCGTAAGTGCCCACTCGTCAAGGGTTTAAAGAGTGCAAAGAGTGAAAGAGTGGAGCCATCAATATGTTCAAAACAAAACATTGAAATTTGAGGACAATAACACATACTGTAAGTGAATATTTCAGCCACATGAAAAAAGACTGTTATTTTGATGGTAAATACTTTTAGCACCTGTTTGAGACGCATGCCTCTGTCTTTCTAAAGTGTGTCTTCTACATCTGAACCCCAAATTTCTGCCTGGCACACAAAACTAATCGCCTCAAGTTTCTAAAATGTTAGCAGATCAAGGGGATCATGTAAATAAGCCACACTGCTAATATATACACCCATTTTCTGTACAATCCTAAATTTTATATGATGCTCCCTCAAATTCATACGTGTGAGAAAGAGAAACATTTCAAGATTTTCAATGCTAATGACCCACAAACTGCCTGTTTAGTTTAGCACACCAGTTCTGTATAGTACACGCAAGAAAACAGGGGCAAAAAGCAAAGCCCATTAGGATCCTGACTGCCTAATTAAGGTGCCCTATAGGCGGAACAAAAATGAATTTGATGGCACTATTATTATAGAAATGAAAAAGACGTCCCCTATCATGGCTATGGACCAATCTTTTGAAAATGGGCCAAGAATGATATTAATTAGACCGATACAACAAGCATATACTTCTTAAAAATATAATTACAATCAATTCTAATCTTCAAAGTTGAGTCACAGCCTTCAGATTGGGGCTCTAAGATTAGAATATTCAAATATCGGATTTGCTGTTGTTTTCTAATAAGCTATTTTTTCAGTGTAGCAGATTCCACCTCTCTCTGTCCCTGTCTTCTTTTCTCTCTAGTAAAGTTACACTGCACTGTTATGGCTCTGAAGTTTGAGAAGTGTCCCTGAATGAGACCAGAGATGAGGTTCAACAGTACATCAAGTACACAAAGCAACAAACATCACAAAAGCAAAGCAATGCTTTTATCCACCCTGTTGATGTTTCTTTGTGGGTTCAGGTCAGAAACAGGTTTCAAAGTGGGGTCGGGTCTCAAAATCACAAGTGTGGGCTCAACAGTGTGGACCTCTAATTACGATGCAACTCATTTTGTCCTTGTTCTTGATTCTGTATTTCTAGAAGAATGCCACGTTAACTTCTAATCAGGTTAGTATGACCATCCTGTATATCTGCTGGACAGAATGTCTCCCCCCATTCACACTGGTTCACCTGCCTCATCAGTTTTTTTACTCAACCTTATATAGAAGGGCACAAGTCTAGAGTATTGAGGTTTGTTGGGATTGGGTTTGTGGTGTGGAAGAATCTAATCTCTACTAGAATCCAGTATGACTCTATAAGACTGTCAAAATCACAATGTTCCCCCAAGGACAAAGCTCCCAGGAAGACAAGAGACACTCGAGACACTCCAAACAGATGGATACCGACACGCATGGGTTAGCAGTCATGAGAAAGGACATGTCTTTTGGAATGATATGTATCTGAGCTGGAAATGGCAATGTTGTAAAGACGGCTGGATCTGATAAGTATGATGACGGGAGAGAAGAGATTGAGTTCTTACATACCTGACGTTGACAATACGCAAGGCTTCACCCTCGATTCTGAAAAGCCAAAAGAGAAAGACAGAGTTAGAAGACCGTGTTATATAAATATCCAAAATAAATAAATAATACTTGAACACCTTTTTTTCCATTGTGGACAAAATATTTAGGTAAAGAACCGAAAAGTCTCATAAACACTGCTTGAACAATCAGAGATCAAACAACAGACTTCAAGCCTTCACAGTCACTTACAAACACATACAAAGTAAAAATGTTGCATGTATCTGTGCATGCATCTTAAATTCCCATAACTAGACATTTTCCAAGGTTGCAGTTTAATAACACACTTGAGCACAAAAGCATTCAAACATTCTAACGCTAAAAAAAATACTTATTATTTACTTTTTTACTTATTCTCAAGCTTCCACAAAATTTTCCTTTTCTTTTCTTTTTAAAGTTTAAATGAACTTTAAAATTAACAATGGGTTTCTCATCCATTTACCCACCAATTTTTGTAGAAATAAGCAAAAAAAGAAAAAAAAACAAAGAAAAAAAAAAACAATACTACTACATGTACTCTAGGATGAGATGGAAAAGTTAGAATAATGCTAAAGCCAAAAAAAAAATATGAATTTCAATTTTAAATAACCAACAGCATATCAAATTGCAAATACAGTGTATACTCCACAATAAACTGTTGTTCTTTGTTTTTTATGCACTAAACACTTTACCCACATAATCCACTGATCGACCAGCTTGTACAACACGATGGTAAATTTCTTATCAGTTGGCACGGGCTCTAGTGACTAGGGGCAACTGGCTCTACAGATGGTTTGGTCATGGTGCACGGCATTGTAAAGGTTGCTTTGAACATTCCAACATGCCAAATCAAAAGCTCATTTAAATAATAGCTCCCAGAATTGCCAGGCATTCCGCAACCCAAGGTGGACGTTGTATGGAAGGTGACACAGAGTTTTCAGCCCTCGGTAGGTTTGCTATTGCTCGTCCTGCCCGGCGTCTCTATGCTGCAAACAACACAGTCATAAAAACAAGACAAACGTCTCACTGTTTGCTGCTAGCAGACGCTCTTTAACTGCCTTACACATTATATTCTCTGTAACTGGATTTATTCTGTCCTCACTCCAGCAGAACAGAAGGCTAACCAGCCAAATAAATAAACAAACAACAGACTTCAAGCCTTCACAGTCACTTACAAACACATACAACGTAAAAATGTTGCATGCATCTGTGCTTGCATCCCAAATTCCTATGACTAGACATTTCGTTGCAGTTTAGTAACAAACTTGAGCACTAAAACACTTATTCCCAAGTTTTCACCAAATTTTCCTTTTCTTTCATTTCTAAAGTTTACAGACTAAATGAACAATGGGTTTCTCATCCATTTATATAGGGGGGCGAAAAAAAAAAACACTATTACTTCTAGAGATGGACCGATTGGCGTTTTTGATCACCTTTCAACGTGAACGGCCGATAGCAGATACCGATATAGAGCGGGGCTATATGCCACGGCAGGGCTATATGCAATTATTAGCTCAAGCAAGTCATAAAACATGATCTAAACTGGTTTATTACCATTTTTAACAAGCCCATATGAAACAGCATCATCTTTAAACAAAATTAACAGTAAATAAACAAAGTAAATCAAACAAATATCCCCAATAATGTAATCATTACATTTAGAGTACATATAGGAGGTTTTAATGACTGCAGTCATTAAATGTAGATCTTGAATTGCTGCTGCTGTATTGCTCGTACCGGTCAGATCTAGTCTGCACGGTGTTCTGGGTAATTTTGTTTTAAAAAGTATGTTACTGTGATGAATAAGAGCCGCTGTGCTCATCATAAACATGGGTTGTCTTAATGATTTATTTAAATAACATTCAATAATTGGAGGATTCCAACTTTGGATAATAATAATAAATTGAATAAATTGAATTTTTTTATAATGAGTTGAATTCAAACATTTATTGGTAAATTGTCACCTTTTTATGAAAGCAATAAAAAAAAAGTTCCAGGCAGTGCTCAACACCTCATCACTGTACTGCAGAGCTACCTGCAGACTAAATTTCAAACATTACCAGTTTCTGCGAACTCACCCAGATTCACTTCCTTCGGCTACATATGGGAAATAAATCCTTGAGATTATGATCGATCAGCGTGGATTTCTTCGCTTCGGTGTGAAGCACTTTACTTCGAGTCAGTGCAGCACAGATGATGTGAGCACCCTTCCATTAACTCTTATTACGGTATATAAATACGCGCAGGAATTCAGAGAAAGCAAATAAAAGGGATTGGATTGAAAAAGTATGATATTTCTAAATATTCAAAGCTCATTCCACTTTCTAATTTAAAGACAGACAGCAGCCTTCTCCATATTTGCGTAAGATCTTAATGGCTGCTCTCTTTGCACTGGCTTCAGCACACCAAATATAAATGCTTCAATATTAAAAGGTTACTCCATTTTAACCATTTGAGACATCTTTCAAAACACTGCAATGTTGTACTCGGAAAAGTTCAACAAAACTATCCAATAAGACTTCTATCCAATGACTTGTAAAGGTTCAAGACTCTTGAATTCAGTTTCAATTGAGATACATGACTTCTAAGCCACTTTTTCTATTGTTACTGTTGTTTTTGCTTTCCCGAAAATAAAGTCACGGAATGGAAAAGACAGTGTGGATATTTTTGGTTGATGTATAATTGAAAGAAACAGTCTAAAAAAATAACAAGCACAAGTCCTGTGGGAACCAACAGCTGGAAAGGCATTATGCACATTACGGGTGGATAATAACCATCTATAATATCCCAATCAGGCCCGTCAGCAAACTTATTTTTGTCAAGTTCACAAATGAATCACAATATATTCTCTTAAAGTGACACTTCAACAACAACTTACAGTGTCAGACAGTAATTAAAGCAATAAGCTATGAGAGGCAGTACTAGGGCTGGGCGATATATTGAGTTCTTAAGAAATATCGATATATTTTTATATAAGATATTAGATGAGACAATATTGTTTACATCGATATAGTATATGTTGTGCTGCAATTAAGACTTGTAGATCCACCAGTTCGCCTTTCTCATCACACTGCCCCACCTCTCTTCCTCACAAAACTCAACTCACCACTCCCCACCGCTTCACCCGTAAACGCAGGCAGCGACAGCATGGAAACAGACACGAAAGAAGCTATCGAAGACAAACTGGTTAGTAAAAAGAAAATCAATGCCTGTCTAAAGTAGGGCTGGGTATCAAAACTACAGAGTACTGAAAAGTCTAAAAAAAAAAATCTGGTGCCTACTTTCGGTACGTATAACACTTAATAAATAAAAAACGTGACGCACTGAAACACAGAGATCACAATAACAGCTAGGTAAACATGCTGAAGCGCTCCAAAGTTTGGCTCTACTTCGAAAGAGTCTGATTACACAAGAAGTTAATCTCCGTCAAGAAAACGGAGATGCGAGAATCTGGGCTAAATACTCTAAACGGCTGTTTCCAGTAATAAAATATGAATGTCACAGAGAAAATTATATTGTTAAGTTTATAAAGGATTGCATAGTTTTATAGTTTAAGCATAGGTAATTCTAATGTTTGTTCTTAATAAAGCAGCACAACGATTCTCTTTGTTTGTTTAAACAAGATCCAAATAAAAAGATTGGTTATCACCTTATGGGAAGAAAAAATATAGAGATATATATCGTATATCGGCATTCAGCTAAAAATATCAAGATATTATTTTTGGTCCATATCGCCCAGCCCTAGGCAGTACGTTGCTGTGATTTGATCATTGGGAAGGGCGTTCTTAGGCATGATGCAAAGTAGTGTAAAACCTTCAATAATTCAATAATAATAATAAAAAAAAAACCCAATAATTATTATTAGTCATTAGTAACTGTCAACAGTACACTTGCTGCCAACAAATGTAGTTCCTTTGGAGTATGGTACTCAGAGTAGAGTATGGCCAAGCAACCACTTACTGCCATCACTGTGTATAGTGGTCATTTACAACATGATACAAGGTTTGCGATTCAATACATAACATATACATATGGATTAAATCATAATTGCACTTAAGCGCAGCTGCATAACTCTTGTAGTATATAGTATTCATTCTCTTCTCTGTAGGTATTCCCGTCTTGCTAGGTATTGCACTTGTACTGTGTTTAACCTTATATTTTGTTCTCTTCTTTCTAGGTATCAGCACTGGGACTTGTTTATGGCAGTGTTTGAGTGCTAGTAGTTTGGACTTAAGCATGTTTGTACTAGATAGAGATACATACTCTGACTGAACACAAAGCACTTATGTAAGTCTGCTAAATTCCGTAAATGGAAATATGCATATATGCCAAATACTAACATTGGCGTTCTTAACATTGGGGTGGGAAATTTTAATAGAAAGGCTATTAAATGCAACACATAATGAACCACTATCTGCCATGAATCATTGATTGCAAACTATTCATTAAAAAACCGATACTAAGAATCACAAAGCCCAACATTGTGGTATTCAATATTTTACCAAATTACTTAAATAGCTCCAATCCAGCAGCTCCCTTCATTTCCTTATTGGGGCTGAATTGCAAAAGGCTCCCTGTGACTCCAGCAGTCCAACAACACTAACCATAGCCAAAATTCACTTGGGATTCAGCCACATTCATACTAAACGAACAGTGAACTATTAGGCTATAAATGTTAGAATGTCGTAGCCCATTATTTAAGGAGCACGGAGCCGTTTGAGATTGAGCCTGAGTTTGATGCTACTTTTGCCAGCGAAATCGATGTCTGAGGTGTATAAACTATTCATGGGACATTCTTTAGAATTCATATTGCAGTTTTACAGTGAATCATATCACATCATACACTTCAAGTAGGTAATATTAACAATGGAGATGTTCAGCATGTCTTTTAGTCTGTGAAATAGCTGACCAGTCCAGTTCTAGTTAAGAAAATAAGTTGCAACGTGAATACTCTCTGAGGTCAATGCGAGACATTAGAGTCAATCATAATTCCATCAGCAGCACAAGGATAGTTTGTTATGTGTCACAGTTGTGAACCATTCATAGGCTTTGATTGCAGCTCAACCAGTCAGATTTTTTGAAGAGTTCTGTAAAATCATATCCATTGCAGTTACCAAAATGTATGTAAGCTAATTAAACAGACATTAATAAATAAATAAAAACGTGTAGACGACATAAATGTTATGTTAGCACTATAAAATCAAACCAAGCAGTGGCTTTCAGGCTGTGATTTGCCAGCTAATATCGCCCCATATCCCAATGTGCTTTTGGGGTATGAGGGGCTTAGGATGTGTGATGGAGGGCTCTAATATTCAGGGCAGCGGCAGCTCCAATACTTCAGGCTTCTCAGGGCTCAGGCCTCGCTCAATAATTCAAAAGACATACCTTTGGGATAGTGCTCCGTCAAGACTCCATGCTTTTTCTGTGAGCACTGACCAAAAGTACCCGAAAGGCTGACTCTCTAGGAGATCTGATGAGGCTTTCAAACATTTGTCTTTGTAAAAGAGACAGGAGGCTTCTCCATCTCCCATATTGGGAGATGACTAGGCTGTGTGTTCAGATAGCAACCTTTAGGCATTGTACTGTGAAAGAACATGCATCAAAGTTTACGTCAGTATGCTGTACGTCAGCCCGACCTGTACGGTGAGGACTGAAAGCTGCGTTCTTCACAAGGAAAACAACCTGCAGGTTAGACAGCTTGTATCAAAAAACTTGTCAATCTATACAAAAAATAAATAAATAAAAAAATTAAAAAAAAAATGGTATACCAGGTAACAGCATTGCAATTTCTTCCTTACTGTATATGTGGTTAACTTTACCAAAAATAAAACAAAAAACATTTAATCATGATGCAGTGTTGAACATGTGTTAACATTTCAGGACATTGCAATTTAGGAATGCAAAAAAAAATATTTAATATAAAAAACTAAATTAAAGTATCAAAATTTTACAATGTACATAATAAAAAAAGTGTAATTCTGTTACTAACCTTCCTGTTTATAATCAATTCCTGACTGTCATCAAATGTATGTAATAAATAATAAACTATTGTTGCATTGAACAATTATTGACAGATCCATAGCATAAAATAAGAATACCCTTCTGATTCATAGCTATTTACAGCTACTGGGAGCCCTAATCCTTTGGCCAGTCAAATGCTATGAAATCAAACCAAGCAGTGGTTTTCAGGCTGGAACTGGTCAGCTAATATTATCACAGTCATAACAAACCTTAACTCAGAACACTCTGTACCACCTTCTCCATATTTATATCAATTTAATTCAGTCTGCACTGTCCTTACTGCTGCTCTCAGCACTTTACTCTAAATATACAACTCTGCACATGTTCAGTTTACAGGTGTGTGCGTGTGCGTGTGTGTAGGTTGGGTGTGTTTGTTACTTCTGTAATGTCAGAAGTCAACAGTCACCAAACCGTAACCAAAAACAAATTCTATGTAAGCGTGAGCATACTTGGCCAATAAAGTCTGATTCTGATTCGGAATCATTTTAAGGTACGAGGTTTTATTCAACTTCTTTTGCTCCACCACTCTTTGAGAATGTAGCAAATATACTTTTCAGAAAAGGGCTGTGTATAAAATAACCAAAACTGCTCTGGCAGGTCAGTTAACCTACAAATGTACCTCTGGCTTTGGAACCTGAATCCCTGTCCAGCTATACTAGCGCAGCCACCATGACACTTGATGAGCACTAAGATCTTTACAAAACAAGTGAACATCTTCACCATACTGCCATCAGGCAGGAGATTCCACAGCATCCAGGCCAAAACAACCCGCCTACTGAACAGCTTCTACCCACACGCTGTCAGGCTCCTGAACAAACTGTGAGGCTGAAAGACCCCAATACCGTTCACTCGACCACTGCACATTGTACACTTTATATTATTTATTCTGATATCGCTGCTATGGACAATATCATCATATCACTAAGTTTACATAGATATAGATATATCTACTTAGAACCTGCCTATGCAAAGTTTTTCACAGATGTCCCCCTGGATATCCTATGTTTATATCTTGTGTATGTTTTGTATAGTCCTCTATATATTTCAGTTATAAGTATATGTATATTTTTAGCTTATTTTTACTTTAATATTGTCTATTTATTGTATGTTTGTACTGTTTTATATATATATAATGCTGCCCTGCTGTAGAGGTTGTATCTGAGCTTCACCCCAAGCATTTCAATGCATGTTATGTCCTGCCTTGATGTGCAAATGACAAATAAACTTGAAACTTGAAACTTGAAACATGCAGAAAACACATCCTGGGCTGGTTTAGGTAGAGCACGATTTATTAAAGAGTGAAATCCAAGCAAAGTCCAACTCCTTCCTTTATCCAACTTTCCCACTATACCCCCTAAAATCAGTGGAATATCTTAACCTGTAGACTTCCCCTCCTCTTCAAACAGTGGAGAACTTAATCCACACAAAACCTTCTTGTTAAAGAACAGCTAGTGGGGGCCTGTTAGCATTTGACTAATTAGCTAAAGCCACTCTCGATAATGAGCAGCTAGCAGGGGCCTGTTAGCACAGAGGCTAATTGCATCACACCAACTGATCCGTATTGTTCACACGTGGCTGCAACATCTTTTGGATATTTCATTTCAGACTGAAACGTGGGGTGATTTTTAGACGTTACCACTGGAGACCACAGAAGAGTGATATACAAAGCAGCAGGTCTCTTCCAACAAAGTTCAAAAAAAATTAAAAAGGCTGAGCTTGGAGGTGTGCTGGCGCTTTAAAAGTGCTCTAAGCTAAGAGTCGTGTGAGTCCTGTCTACAAAAGGCGAGCACAAATCTAACATCACAGCTCAAGCACTTCAAAGCCATAGCAGTCTGCTTCCACCGGTGTGGCCAGGGAATAGATGACTGGGGGTAGCGTCACTTTGTAGCCCTCCAGTGACTCGTGTTTAAAAAAAGAAAAAGATCAAGCGACACAGACAAGGGCAGTGGGACGTGGATGCAGCTTGCGGCTATACTTCTGAAACTAGCTGTGCTTGAGCAACACAATTCAGCATCAGCATTACACAACCTTTCCACACAGATGTGTGACACATTTGAGGAGAAAGCTGAATGAATGAGTGGAGACACATGACCAGCCATGTTTTCCAGCCAGGTGTACCGCCAGATACAGTTAAGCTATTAGTATGTAGTAGCATGTAAAAGCAATTAGCATTTATTAGCATATTAAAAAGCTGAGCAGGCCCAGTTGACCTAAACTTTAGATCAACAGTGCAAAAAAAAAAAAAAAAAAAAATAGAAAAGAGACGTCTGACTGTTAAGTCTAGCCTTAAAGCCGCGTACTTAGCTATTATCATTTAAGGTGACCTACTACGCCTTCTCATTTTCTCCTTTTCCTTTAATGTGTTCACAGACTTTCCTGCAAATGGTCTGGCAAATTCTACAATGATAAAACAATTAAAATATACATGCTTTTCTCTGTTACAAGGTGATGTCATCTTGCAACACAGTCTTGCCTACTGGCAAGAAAAAAACAGGAGCTTCCAAATCTGGGGTTTAAGAAATACTTAGACGACTATACCATAAATGATGAGACCAAAACTTCCCCAACAGATACACAAAGCTCCCATCTTTAAGACAAGCTCCACTTCTGCTTTAGATCGGATGAAATCCAAAGGCGTTCCTGTCTTTCCCTCCGCTGTGAGAAGACCAGAACTTGGCATATCCTCACACAACGCTACTGCTTTCTCTGGCGGTTGACCAATCAGAACAGAGTGGACGAGTTAGCCAATCAGAACATCCTGGGATCTTTGGGAGGTGGGGATTGTTTCAGACAGAGGGTGAATACAGATATATAGTTTTTTGTTCTGGTGATACTGAAGCATGTAAATCGATGGTTGTGCTGGATTTTATTAAAAAATAAGACCATGTTTTGTTTTGTTAGTGTTCCGGACCCTCCACAGGACCACCACGGAGCAGGTATTGTTTGGGTGGTGGATTTTTGGACCATTCTCATTATCAGTGGCAGTTGCTGGTCAATGTTTGTTGTATTTGTACAAGAGCCTTACTGACACTCACTGACACCCCTATCTTGTTGGTGCACCTTGTATATCAGTCAAAGACTGCTGAGCAGTTTGTTTTGGTCATCCTTTAGTCCTCCAATCAGTGCTCACAGGGTCCTGTTGGCTGGATGTTGCTGGTTGGTGGACTATTCTCAGCCCAGCGGTGACACTGAGGTGTTTAAAAGCTCCAGCAGCACTGATCCACTCATACCAGCGCAACGCACACTAACACCAAACCACCCTCCACCTCATAATATCTGCTCTGGTGGTCTTAAACTATTGAGAAAAACGACTTTTGGCTGGAGCCAATCCCAGCATCATTGGGCCAAGGCGGGGTACACCATGGACAGGTCGCCAGTCCATTGCATGGCCAACACACACACTTACACACATACACACACTCACACCTATGAGCAACTTAGATTGACCAATCAACCTAACATGCATATATTTGGACTGTGGGAGGAAACCAGAGTACCAGAAGGAAGCCCTCTCAAGCACGAGGAGAACATACACACTCCACACAGAATGGCTCAGATATCTTATATGTGTGTGAGAATGTGAGAGATTCAAAGTCCTGGCCGGACAACCAAAAGCTCACTTCTCTCACTAGACAAGAGAAAGTGTGAGAGAGGAATACAAGAGGGAAATGAACTGTTAAGACGTGAAACTGAGTTAACGAGACATGTTTTCTTTACTTTTTCTCCAGTTAAGAACGTTGTGATGCACTTTTCTTGTTCAAAAGCATTTTTAATGTAGCCTTTGTTACGTTCTATGATTTATTTACGGTTAACTGTTGTGGTTCTGATCAATTGTGTATCATGTGACTTTTTGTAGGAAATACACCTGGATGGACTTGTGACGTGCTTTGATAAGCAACATTGGAGAAGTTCACCAGCGGTCTCTTGGCCCCTTTGTTCGCTTGTTGTGATCCATATATGAGAACTGTGTTGTGTTACGTTGTGTGTTTTGGTTTTCTCCTCTTTTTCCCTCTCTTTTTATTTCTTCTGATTGATTCGGCTTGTTTGTCTTTTTTCTAGCCTTTACGGATGTTCAGTCTTTCTGTGTATTAGTTGTTGCGCTAACATCCACTTGGCTACAGCTTGTGAATTGTACAGTGTTTACACTGTAAGCTAAATCTGTTACAGCCTGTAGGGGTGAGTGCTTTGTGCTAGGAATCTAGGTAAGTTTTTGTGTAATTATTAGTGTCGCACCGATACCGATACCGTATCAGTATCGGCGCCGATACTAGCACTTTCACACCGTATCGGTATCGGCAATAGAGAGCGCCGATACTATTAAGCTTATTGACGCGCATGCACACCACTAAATGACGCTTGACTGAAGCCAACAGCATGTCCGCGCTGTGGGAGTATTTCTTGGTTGAGACGGGCAGCAGCAAAAATGCCCACTGCAAAATTTGTAACGCCAGCATTTCCAGGGGTGGCACGACCAGCAAAGACTTCAATATGTCAAATTAAATTAATAATTTAAAGCGAAACCACGTCAAATAACACAGCGACTTCATCCAAGCAAGCACAAAGAAGCAAGCTAGCACAAAATACAACATATAAAAAGTGGAACTCTATAAATATCAGGACTTATAGCCGTATATCGAGCATTTAAGTCAGAGTTACAGTACTCTGTATCGGCAGATACCTGAAAAGCTGGTATCGGTATTGGTATCGGTAAGGAAAAAGTGGTATCGGTGCATCCCTAGTAATTTTGTTTAAATAAGATAATCTGGGTGGGATTTTAGTCTCTTTTTTTTTTTAGTCAATTTCTCATGATTGTGTACGAAATCATTTCTTGTTTATGTTACAATCTTTTAGAGAAAACTCTAGACTTGTGTTTGATAATAGAACCAAAAAGTTGTAACACCCTTGTTTTTACTTGAACTTTTATTTGAAGTTTTCTAAAGAATTCATTCAGTTCAGCATTTAAAACAATAAATATTATTGAAATATACTGAACGGTATGTGGAATGTGTTGGTCTTTTAGTTGCTGAAGACAAAATGCTGAATTTAAGCTACTCCAGTAAACAGGATATGACATTGAATCATTACACAAGTTAGAAATTTTGAGGGTCCGGACCTGAGCCTGAGGAAATTTCCTCTAACAGGACCTGACTGAACTCTAATTAAATACCGCTGGTCAATAAAACAAAACACACACACACACCACCCTAACGCTGACATTAGTGGTGCACTCTTACACTACTTGCTTATGTTGGAGATGGCTGAGATATCGACACTGCTTATCTAGTCTCCCCGCAATCTTTGCATGTAAACTGTTAATTGAAAATCAATGTTTTTGAGAATCAATACATAATAAAAAAATATTGCCTATCAATATAGTCTTACTTAAAGTAAGACAATTAAAAATAATAATAAAAAAATATATATATTAAAATAATAAAAAATAAAACATCACACTCTAGCTAAAATAACCTAGTCTGAATGATATCCTTAAAAATATTTCTCACTCAGTGGCCGAGAGAGTGAGCAACCATTAGATGTTGCGACTGTTTTTTGTAGGCTCATATAAAACGACACTGATCAACTGATGATTTACACTCACTGCTGATACGCACAGCAAGCTGGGGCATGGACAGCGAATCAGTAAACGCCATTTACATTGGTTAGCATTTCTTCCATTAACTCTATTACTGCATCTATTAACCCGTGTTCACAGAGGGGGAAAAATTGCTAGTCCGCTGGCTCGAGAGATTCATGCGTGTCCAGAAGAATTCATTACATGGCACAGAATGAAAAATCACTGTTCTATACGGCAGTGCGCCAGGTTTTAATGACCTTAATCATTATTGCTCTAACAAGGTCCTATCAGGATCAATCATCATTGCGGAGCCTGTTTTCCTGACATGCTCGCGTAAACAATTAAATCACATCTTCTGCATATGATCATTTGTTAGAAATATGCGTGGTGGGCTACGGAGCTTGCTATTTGTTCGTTTCCTGAATCGGCTTTGACAGAAGCAGTTGGAGTGTTTTTCTGAGCAGGAGAGATGCCGTTCCACACCTGTCACGAGCACAATCATGCTTTGAAATTACACTTTTGTCCCCCTCACTCTTTGGCCATTGTTATTTTCTTGACACGTGCTTATTATTTCGCTGGAATGAGGCATCTAACCATCGTAAAAGTGGTGGACATAGAGGCTTCTTCCCCCCACTAGTCACTATTTGCTTAAGGGATGGGGGCACAAAAGCACTCCTTCCTTCTGTGCCTGCTCAAAATGTGACACTCAAGGTAGGACGTGCTGACGTTTTCAATAGGCGTTCTGCACACCCACCTTAGCAGGTATACAGCGCAAAGAAAAGAAAGGTGCTGTTTCTAACTCTAACTTGCACACCCTGGAGCCTCACAATTCATGCTCGTGCACTTTTTCACCAGTATTCTGTCACAGCAGGTAATGTAATGCTATGGAGAACGCTGGAGAACATGCTAACTCTATACTTGGTCTAGTTCAGTAGTTCAGACTGTTTTTAGATTGCAATTTTATAATCTAAAAGTAATTATTTAGAATAATAAAGAGTTTACACCATGAAAAGCTAGCACATTGGCTACTGTAGGTGTTATCTATTACGGTTATTGGGCTACAGAGGGAGGGGTAGATTTTTTTGTTGCATTTAACAACCACCAAGTTAAAAGCAAACAAGTTCATGTTTATGTAGTAAGCTGTTTTCTGTTCAGCAAGCCTGATAATGGTTCCAACCAAACAATCGTTCAACCAACCGTTCAACCAACCAACCAACCAACCAACCAACCGTTCAACCGTTCAACCAACCAACCGTTCAACCAACCAACCGTTCAACCAACCAACCGTTCAACCAACCGTTCAACCAACCGTTCAACCAACCAACCAACCAACCAACCAACCAACCAACCGTTCAACCAACCAACCAACCGTTCAACCAACCAACCGTTCAACCAACCAAGCAACCAAGCAACCAAGCAACCAACCAACCAACCAACCCATACTTTACTGCTGTGCTACTATAGAGCATTCTGAAAACATTTTTTTTTTTTAGATTTTTTTTGTTGCATTTAACAACCACAAAGTTAAAAGCAAACAAGTTCATGTTTATGTAGTAAGCTGTTTTCTGTTCAGCAAGCCTGATAATGGTTCGTTCAACCGTTCAACCAACCGTTCAACCAACCAATCGCTCAACCAACCAACCAACCGTTCAACCAACCAACCAACCAATCGTTCAACCAACCGTTCAACCAACCAACCAATTGTTCAACCAACCGTTCAACCAACCAACCGTTCAACCAACCAACCAACCAACCGTTCAACCAACCAACCAACCAACCGTTCAACCAACCGTTCAACCAACCAACCAACCAACCGTTCAACCAACCAACCAACCATTCAACCAACCAACCAACCGTTCAACCAACCAACCAACCAACCGTTCAACCAACCAACCAACCGTTCAACCAACCAACCAACCCATACTTTACTGCTGTGCTACTATAGAGCATTCTGAAAACATTATTTTGTGTCTAAATCATTTTCACAGTAAGGGCTTTCCAACAGCTACACATCTTTTCAGACCCATATCTTCTCACAGTGGCAGGATGGACAGAAACACCTGTCCTGTGAAAGTATTAGGTACTGTTTATCTCTTGGGGACAGGTTTGGTGGTTTATCTTTTATTGTATGCTTGTTAGAACTTTACATTTGAAAGCTTCAGTATTTTTCAATACCTTCACTTTGACTTTCAGTTCCCTTGAGCATGTAAAGCATCTTATCTCCTCAGTAATACCTCCTGAAAAAATAAAAACTTAAAGGGGGGCTTATATACTCATTTTTTGTTATTTTTGAGGTGGACAGGGGGTCTACTACTGTATACTTTCATACTGTATTTCTTTATTCACACTCTGTCTGATACGCTCTGTGTTCCTGTGTCCCCAAGCCGGTCAGTGTGGTCTGATTGGTCATCTCACGCGCTGTATTCTGGTCAACCCCATCCTGCTACAAGTACTGCCCTATTTTTACAATGGCATCTGTTCAGTTGTAGGGGTTTTAGTCAAAGCCTGTTCCTGAAAGTCGGGACAAGTTAACTGGAGCAGGATGTTTCAGATTGTAATGCAATAAGGATTGCGTTACAAGATGACATCATCTTGCAATAAGCTGTTTCAAGTAACTGACAAAGAGGCTTCTGTGGGAGAGTTTCTCCCTCTGGCTTGTACTTTCAGCTTTATAACCTTGAAGATTGTTTACATGCACAAACAGTTACAACACACTAACAGAAAGAGATAAACCCATAATGCATAATAGGTTTCTATTTGACTAAAGATTGAATTTAGGGCTGCAGCTATCGATAATTTAATAATCGAGTATCCTATCGATTCATTCTAATATATATATTTTTTTCATTAAAGAGCAATAGTAAATAGATATGATAAAATAAAACTTAAGACTGCTTTCATAACTTTTTATTGCTTAAATTGCATATAGTAAGGTGTTTTTTTGGTAAATTATTAATAACTATTATTAAAATTGATTACTAGACCTACATACCATACTATACGTTCACAAGACTGGCTACTGTACACTCTGTTACTATACTGAAGCTTGTCCTACACTTGCTGTATTGGATTTGGTGCATTTTAGGCTCCAAATTGCTACAAACACCACCTGATATTTAGTTTGCTGTGTATTTTATACATCACTGTGAGGAAAAATGGTGTGTGTTTGGGGTGTATGTCCTTGTGAGGGTGTGTTTGTTTGTAACTATGAACAAAACGGTAAAGTGAATGAAGCTCAGGCTTTTATTTTCTATGGTTATGTTCTTAAGATCATTTAGATAATTTACTGACAGACCTTGCCATCACACTGACCTGCTTTCTTAACTAGTTATTACATATAATCATAACTACCATACACACTTTACTAGCCTTCATCTCAACTCACCATCACACTGACTTACTTTCTTAACTAGTCATTACATATAACCATAACTAACATACACACATTACTATCTCAACTCACCATCACACTGACTTACTTTCTTAACTAGTCATTACATATAATCATAACTAACATACACGCTTTACTAGCCTTCATCTCAACTCACCATCACACTGACTTACTTTCTTAACTAGTCATTACATATAACCATAACTAACATACACGCTTTACTATCTCAACTCACCATCACACTGACTTACTTTCTTAACTAGTCATTACATATAACCACAACTAACATACACGCTTTACTAACCTTCATCTCAACTCACCATCACACTGACTTACATTCTTAACTAGTCATTACATATAACCATAACTAACATACACGCTTTACTAGCCTTCATCTCAACTCACCATCACACTAACTTACTTTCTTAACTAGTCATTACATATAACCATAACTAACATACACACTGTACTAGCCTTCATCTCTACTCATTATCACACTGACTTACTTTCTTAACTAGTCATTACATATAATCATAACTAACATACACGCTTTACTAGCCTTCATCTCAACTCACCATCACACTGACTTACTTTCTTAACTAGACATTACATATAACCATAACTAACATACACGCTTTACTAGCCTTCATCTCAACTCACCATCACACTAACTTACTTTCTTAACTAGTCATTACATATAACCATAACTAACATACACACTGTACTAGCCTTCATCTCTACTCATTATCACACTGACTTACTTTCTTAACTAGTCATTACATATAATCATAACTAACATACACGCTTTACTAGCCTTCATCTCAACTCACCATCACACTGACTTACTTTCTTAACTAGACATTACATATAACCATAACTAACATACACACTTTACTATCTCAACTCAACATCACACTGACTTACTTTCTTAACTAGCCATTACATATAACCATAACTAACATACACGCTTTACTAGCCTTCATCTCAACTCACCATCACACTGACTTACTTTCTTAACTAGTCATTACATATAACCATAACTAACATACACGCTTTACTATCCTTCATCTCAACTCACCATCACACTGACTTACTTTCTTAACTAGTCATTACATATAACCATAACTAACATACACACTTTACTAGCCTTCATCTCAACTCACCATCACACTGACTTACTTTCTTAACTAGTCATTACATATAACCATAACTACCATACACGCTTTACTAGCCTTCATCTCAACTCACCATCACACTGACTTACTTTCTTAACTAGCCATTACATATAACCATAACTAACATACACGCTTTAACAGCCTTCATCTCAACTCACCATCACACTGACTTACTTTCTTAACTAGTCATTACATATAACCATAACTACCATACACGCTTTACTAGCCTTCATCTCAACTCACCATCACACTGACTTTCTTTCTAAACTAGTCATTACATATAACCATAACTAACATACACACTTTACTATCCTTCATCTCAACTCACCATCACACTGACTTACTTTCTTAACTAGCCATTACATATAACCATAACTACCATACACGCTTTACTAGCCTTCATCTCAACTCACCATCACACTGACTTACTTTCTTAACTAGCCATTACATATAACCATAACTACCATACACGCTTTACTAGCCTTCATCTCAACTCACCATCACACTGACTTACTTTCTTAACTAGTCATTACATATAACTATAACTAACATACACGCTTTACTAGTCTTCATCTCAACTCACCATCACACTGACTTACTTTCTAAACTAGTCATTACATATAACCATAACTAACATACACACTTTACTATCTCAACTCACCATCACACTGACTTACTTTCTTAACTAGCCATTACATATAACCATAACTAACATACACACTTTACTAGTCTTCATCTCTACTCATTATCACACTGACTTACTTTCTTAACTAGTCATTACATATAACCATAACTAACATACACGCTTTACTAGCCTTCATCTCAACTCACCATCACACTGACTTACTTTCTTAACTAGTCATTACATATAACCATAACTAACATACACACTTTACTAGCCTTCATCTCTACTCATTATCACACTGACTTACTTTCTTAACTAGTCATTACATATAACCATAACTAACATACACGCTTTACTATCTCAACTCACCATCACACTGACTTACTTTCTTAACTAGCCATTACATATAACCATAACTAACACATACGCTTTACTAGCCTTCATCTCAACTCACCATCACACTGACTTACTTTCTTAACTAGTCATTACATATAACCATAACTAACATACACGCTTTACTATCTCAACTCACCATCACACTGACTTACTTTCTTAACTAGTCATTACATATAACCATAACTAACATACACGCTTTACTAGCCTTCATCTCAACTCACCATCACACTGACTTACTTTCTTAACTAGTTATTACATATAACCATAACTAACATACACGCTTTACTAGCCTTCATCTCAACTCACCATCACACTGACTTACTTTCTTAACTAGTCATTACATATAACCATAACTAACATACACGCTTTACTATCTCAACTCACCATCACACTGACTTACTTTCTTAACTAGTCATTACATATAACCATAACTAACATACACGCTTTACTAGTCTTAATCTCAACTCACCATCACACTGACTTACTTTCTTAACTAGCCATTACATATAACCATAACTACCATACACGCTTTACTAGCCTTCATCTCAACTCACCATCACACTGACTTACTTTCTTAACTAGCCATTACATATAACCATAACTACCATACACGCTTTACTAGCCTTCATCTCAACTCACCATCACACTGACTTACTTTCTTAACTAGCCATTACATATAACCATAACTACCATACATGCTTTACTAGCCTTCATCTCAACTCACCATCACACTGACTTACTTTCTTAACTAGTCATTACATATAACCATAACTAACATACACGCTTTAACAGCCTTCATCTCAACTCACCATCACACTGACTTACTTTCTTAACTAGTCATTACATATAACCATAACTAACATACATGCTTTACTAGCCTTCATCTCAACTCACCATCACACTGACTTACTTTCTTAACTAGTCATTACATATAACTATAACTAACATACACGCTTTACTAGTCTTCATCTCAACTCACCATCACACTGACTTACTTTCTAAACTAGTCATTACATATAACCATAACTAACATACACACTTTACTATCTCAACTCACCATCACACTGACTTACTTTCTTAACTAGCCATTACATATAACTATAACTAACATACACACTTTACTAGCCTTCATCTCTACTCATTATCACACTGACTTACTTTCTTAACTAGTCATTACATATAACCATAACTAACATACACGCTTTACTAGCCTTCATCTCAACTCACCATCACACTGACTTACTTTCTTAACTAGTCATTACATATAACCATAACTAACATACACGCTTTACTATCTCAACTCACCATCACACTGACTTACTTTCTTAACTAGCCATTACATATAACCATAACTAACACATACGCTTTACTAGCCTTCATCTCAACTCACCATCACACTGACTTACTTTCTTAACTAGTCATTACATATAACCATAACTAACATACACGCTTTACTATTTCAACTCACCATCACACTGACTTACTTTCTTAACTAGTTATTACATATAACCATAACTAACATACACACTTTACTAGCCTTCATCTCAACTCACCATCACACTGACTTACTTTCTTAACTAGTCATTACATATAACCATAACTAACATACACACTTTACTAGCCTTCATCTCAACTCACCATCACACTGACTTACTTTCTTAACTAGTCATTACATATAACCATAACTAACATACACGCTTTACTAGCCTTCATCTCAACTCACCATCACACTGACTTACTTTCTTAACTAGTCATTACATATAACCATAACTAACATACACGCTTTACTAGTCTTCATCTCAACTCACCATCACATTGACTTACTTTCTTAACTAGTCATTACATATAACCATAACTAACATACACGCTTCACTAGCCTTCATCTCAACTCACCATCACACTGACTTACTTTCTTAACTAGTCATTACATATAACCATAACATACACACATTACTATCTCAACTCACCATCACACTGACTTACTTTCTTAACTAGCCATTACATATAACCATAACTAACATACACTCTTTACTATCCTTCATCTCAACTCACCATCACACTGACTTACTTTCTTAACTAGTCATTACATATAACCATAACATACACGCTTTACTAGCCTTCATCCTAACTCACCATCACACTGACTTACTTTCTTAACTAGTCATTACATATAACCATAACTAACATACACGCTTTACTAGCCTTCATCTCTACTCACCATCACACTGACTTACTTTCTTAACTAGTCATTACATATAACCATAACTAACATACACGCTTTACTAGCCTTCATCTCAACTCACCATCACACTGACTTACTTTCTTAACTAGTCATTACATATAACCATAACTAACATACACGCTTTACTAGCCTTCATCTCAACTCACCATCACACTGACTTACTTTCTTAACTAGTCATTACATATAACCATAACTAACATACACGCTTTACTAGCCTTCATCTCAACTCACCATCACACTGACTTACTTTCTTAACTAGTCATTACATATAACCATAACCACAAGTCATCCGTGCGAAACAGTGCGCTGTATACGGTTGTATTAATGAAACGAATCTTCGAGGCAATGAATGTGCTTCGATGATTTTTTGTAATTGAGTTACTCGAGTTTCTCCAGTCAAAGGCGTCCCACCCAAAGCCCTCCATTTGGATCACACACTAAATCCCCTTTTTTTGTTCTTCCCCACAGTTATATTCCCCTCAGATATTAGTTAAAGTCTCATGAATACTTTGATTTTAATCAGAATACACACGCCTGAAACAAAGACATTATAGCCCAGAGTGAAGTTATGGGCTACACTAATTTACAAGTCCTGGAACTGAACGTACAGACTGAAGCTCCACTGGACCCAAACTAAAAGATAGGAAAAGAAAGCGAAGACAGAGGACGTGCAGAGACATCTGCCCCAAGACAATGACCATGTTACGACAGTGCTGTACATACAAGGCTTACAAATGAATGCTTTAGTGTTAAACATTAAACAAGAGAAGACGCGTTCAATGACTGAGGAAACGAAGCAACAATAGATGCAATTACAGCAAAACAGTGCCTTCACCTTGCATACTGATGAATTAGGAGGATTCAACTAATTACTGTTTTCTCAACTGCCTGCGCTTTTCAGCTCCCACAAATGGCTCCTAAAATCTAGCGTAATTGGAAAAATACGTCCACTGCTTTTCTTAAACAATTCCATATTCCGCTTCAGTTTTCCTCCACTTCTGGCACGGCGCGAGTAAACCGGCCCCTCTAGAGGGAGACGTTAGCAGCTTGTGTGACAGCCAGACTCGCAACATGTTTAAATTTTCAGGCCGCAGGAGCCTTTGGGATATCCAGTTTAGGCCTCAAGGATGAAAACAAAAACGCTTCCGGAAAAAAAAAATAATTTAAAAAAAAGGAAGGAAGGAAAGATAAAAAAAAAATGATCTGGATTTGAACCGGCAGCCAAGATGTGAGCCGCGTGCTCTATAAATTATTACACAGCAAACACTCTCGCTACTCCATTGTTGGTGGAAGCTGCTGGCTATAAATAAAGTTCAGCTGTGACTCATCACTGTCATTTCATGCCTGACGCTACACTTCTGACTCATCACTGTCACTATTGTAAAAAAAAAAAAAAAAAAGAAGCTTTAATTGAGCTTCAGACGCATGACATCATTCAACAGTTTTGACACGCCATTCTTCATGCAGCAAGCACAATTCCTCCTCATCCTCATCAAATTCCAGCACTGAGGCTCAGAATGGGGCCCAATACGAATCCAAACTGCTTCACCAGAAACACCAAACCAAACTACTGTACTGGGACTGGATGATCAGCCAGGGTGATGATTACAGAATTTCAAGAACTCAGCAATCTTCATTAAATAAATCAGATTTTTAAACCCTGTTCATTTTCAGACTAATGAAACACCAAAGTAGGGCTGAATGATCTGTGGAAAATATCTAAATACAATTTTACTCTAAAACACTAAGACAGCAATTTCAAATACAATTACTTTCTATAAATGATCTAGTAGTTACTTCGGCCATGAAGACCAGAATAAACATTTTGAATGCAGAACGTTAGAAACCAGACAGCTAGTTAATCCCAAGAATAAAAAGTTAATGCTTTATATTATTCACATCTTCATGGATTTGTGATTACTTTTCTCATTTACAGGCAGATCACAAGCTCCAGGTTTGTAAACCTTAATTAAACAGTGTTAATAATATAGTCTATAAGTAAAAAAATAAAAAATAAAAAATAAAAAATGCAATTTTGATATATCTGAAGCACAGACTATATTTTGGATTCTTTTAAGCAACAGGGTGCGGGGGCACAACTTGTACTGAACTTTTAGTGTATTGTTGTTGTGATTTAAACTGAAGTGTGTACATGTTGGTTAATATAGTACGTAAATAGTCAACAAGCTGCTTGAAAATAGGATGTTTACAGATGTTTTCAAACCTTACCTGGTAAATCTATTCTGCTAACTAGCTAGCTTGACTCCAATGCTACCTGTTTTGCCTGTAATTTAGTAAACATGTCAGCGGTAGCAGTATAGCAAGCTAGCTAGAAAATCTAGAAAAAGGCAGTTTACATGCATACCTTATGTATCTCTATATAGCTGGTGGTGTTTACTTGTTAGTTAGAGAATAACTATGTTGCTTACCTACTAT
Source organism: Megaleporinus macrocephalus (assembly GCA_021613375.1). Classification (NCBI taxonomy): domain Eukaryota; kingdom Metazoa; phylum Chordata; class Actinopteri; order Characiformes; family Anostomidae; genus Megaleporinus; species Megaleporinus macrocephalus. The sequence goes on from CM038714.1 coordinate 40,634,757, forward strand.
ATATGTCTGTATGGACCCTGCTTTGTGTTGGAACAGAAAAAAATTTGCCACAACGTTGGAAGCATATAATTGTCTAGAATGTGTTTGTATGCTGTAGCACGAATATCACCCTTCCCTAAAAATAACTAAAAGGGCCAGAGCCCTAAAAACAGCTCCAGATAATTATCCCTCCTCTACCAAACTTTACTGTTGGCATGATGCATTTCAGTAGCCACAGCAACAGAGGACAAGCAATTTTTACATGCATGATTCAGCACCATTCTGTAAGCTTGCCTGATCTACTACTTTACAGCTGAGTTGTTGTTCTTCTTAAAAGCCTCTATTGTACAATAACAGAGCGTACAGTTGAACGCAACAGATCCAGCAGGGCGCACCTTATGTAGCTGACTGTTCTCTATATAGTTGGTGAAGTTTACTTGTTAGTTAGAGAATAACTATGTTGCTAACCTACTAATATATATATATATAGGCCCTGCTTTGTGTGTAGGGACACAGTCATGTCAGAAAAACTGTTGCCACAACGTTGGAAGCATATAATTGTCTAGAATGTGTTTGTATGCTGTAGCACGAATATCACCCTTCCCTAAAAATAACTAAAAGGGCCAGAGCCCTAAAAACAGCTCCAGATAATTATCCCTCCTCTACCAAACTTTACTGTTGGCATGATGCAGTTCAGTAGCCACAGCAACAGAGGACAAGCAATTTTTACATGCATGATTCAGCACCATTCTGTAAGCTTGCCTGATCTACTACTTTACAGCTGAGTTGTTGTTCTTCTTAAAAGCCTCTATTTTACAATAACAGAGCGTACAGTTGAACGCAACAGATCCAGCAGGGTGGAAATTTCAGGAACTGACTTGTGGTCACCAAGCTTAGGTATGACTCATTCTACTGCCAATGCTTGTCTATGGATATGTCACGTCTATGTATAGTTTTTTATGGGAGGCCCCCACATTCACTTGTTCATGATTTAGGTACCAGTATAGGCACTTTTTAGGGGCCTATACAAATGATATACAAACATAGATGCAGAGCTTGGTTCAGACAGGTGTCATTCAGTACAACTGCATTTAGTACAATTACAATTAAAGAGTAAAGAACCTTCCAAGATTATAATATTTAGAAGTTAAGCTGTATAGGACTATAAGGGCAGAAAGCAAGGATCACCACTGGTGTTTATGTGAGGTTTATGTATAGATAACACCATGTGGTTGGTGATGCACAGAGAATTTGTAGCTGTAATTTTTTTTAACCCTTATTTCATTTAATAACCTAAACAGCGTGTATATACAGTATATATATCTACTTGAAGTAGTTCTATTAATTTATTACATTAATTGTTAGTGCTGAGTAAGTGTAGGTATACTAAATCTTAATTCATTAACATTTACATTAGATTATCAACTTCTTACTGTTTTTTTTTTGCATTTTAAGTGCATAAGGATTAGAAGTGATTAACGTATTAATGCAACCGCTGATATATGAGAATGTCTTTCTACCCGAGCTCATGCTTTGAACTTTATCCTAATGCCCCCGACAGCTAACCAGCACGTTCAGTCATAGAATTAGAATTAAATGCAACTGAGAGCAGTCCGTGCAACCTAGATAGATATGTTAATAATTTTTAGCACACATTTTGTGATAATTTTCTGTTCAACTCTGCTTTAACTCTAGTGCTGACCTTCAAAACACATGTAATACACACATCTGCTGTATTCTAGACCATAAACATGTCGACTGCGATGTGTTTGATGTGATGTCTCTTTGCTCAAGAGAGATCCCATCACTGCATATAAGCACCAGATAACTAGAAATCTTAATATTCACTCAGAGTGTGTGTTTTAGCTTGAAATTTCTTTGAAAAAAAATTATTGAGGCGCATCACAAATATACCACAGTAAAAATAATAAGTGTAAATAATCTTTATGGTACTTTTTAGGACTCTTGGCTGGAAAATAAACTAGGTGGTGACAAAAACAAGGCCAAGTACAAATGCTACAGCATCCAAGACAAAATAGGACTTCAGTATTATGAGCCATGTGCAGAAAAGTCTGAGAACTATAACGAAACAAATTTGGTGAAAATCGGTTAATCGGTTAATGGGAACACGTCATACTCGTGCATTCGTAAGTCTTGACTGCTCCAACATGGCGGACGCACCAATTTGGATCATTTAAAGAAGGTTTGGGCAAAAAAATAAATACATCCATACCTGAAATGTAAGTCAATCAGCCAAAATGTGTTTGATATCCAAGTTTCTTTAGATTAGCACTGGAGCTATGAGATCAGCTGAAAACACTAGAAGTCTATACTGATCCAAATCTTTTTTTGGTCGGTTGGCCCATTTTCTTGGGCCGTCACAGCCGAATACATTTCTTCGTTAACATTTCCTCGTTAAGATTGAACCAGTCAATGCAGTTATAGTCACAGTGCAACTAATTGTGAACCGAAAAATAAATTAAGTGAAATATTGGGGTCATTTTAGATAATGATGTGCTGAATTCTGACACTCCCTTCATATCAAGTATACGGGTATTACAGTAGACTCGTAATATCTATTTTTATTTTTCATTTTTTTTCACTTCAAAAATTCTGGATAAACAGTTATTAATTCCAAAAAGACTTCTAGTGTTTATTGGCAAAGTTAACTTCATAGCTCCAGTGCTGAACTAAAAAAAACATATCTTGGCCAATGGACTACATCTGGCGAGAGTGGACATTACTGTACATTTCTGCCAAAACATCCTTTAAAGAATTGACTATTTTTCTCCCTGTCTTTGCTTTGCCTGACTTGGAACAGTGCTTGTGATAATAGACTTGGAACAGCGGCCTACTGTACATACAAGCTGTATAAAGTGAGAATGAGTGAGTTACACACCATGGTGCAATGGGCACGAGACCCAACTGAAAAAACTATGAACATATAAAAGATTCAATATCTTTGCCTTATATTCATCTTTAATCCAGAAACACTTTAGCATCTGGAACCCGTCCAAATAGTAGAAGTGTGGGAAACCTTCATGAACTGATGTCTATTATGTCCAAACAAAACAGAACACATTAGTGAACTAGGTGGAACATCTCAGAGCTTAATCAAACAAGGTAAGCCTTCTTAATATAGTGAAGGGGGGGAAGCAGAGGCCAGAGGATTGTCCTAAAGCAGATGAAAGCCAAAACAGATGAAATGCAAACATGTACTAAGCGAAAGGGTAAAGGTTTCAAATCTCTTTGGCTGAACGGAGACCCTTTTTAAACTATTTCGCTCCATTTATTCTTTATTTTACAGGTTTTAAATCATTCTGCATCAACAACAGTATTACAGGCCAACGAATGGAGTAAACACTGCTAGAAGCTGAAAATGTATTTTAAAAAATTAATAGAAAAATAGAATTTCTCCTACCCAGTGTTGTGTATACAGCTCTCAAAAAAAACAACAAAGCATTAAATAACAATAAAAACAATAAACAATACAGTATAGCACATGTGTACATACTGTATGAAAGAATACAACAACAACAACTTTACAGCCCCAGCTTTTCTTTATTCCAGATGTTCTAGGTCTGTGTGATCGGAAACAAAAATTATATCTTAGTATTTTCAGGCTAAGTGGCGATACAATATATATATCTCAGTTTTAAGTGGCCTAAATGCTCAGTTGTACATCAAAGCTCAGAGTCTGATTTCACAAACACTTAAAACAGCTGGACATACAGACATAAAGACTATTTACAGCAAGACTTCTTGTCCCATTGTTGCAAGGGGGACCATAATTTTTGAAATGTGGTAGACCACTACCCTTTCTTTACATAAGGCCTTTTATTACCTTCATGTGTTCATTAAAACGGGTCAGATTAAATAATACAGCA
>CM038714.1:40643622-40646122 GCA_021613375.1 Megaleporinus macrocephalus
ATCCCTCCTCTACCAAACTTAACTGTTGTCTAGTAAGTAGCATTTTCCTGGCATTGTCAATCAGCCTGTTAGATAGTGAAGTGGGATTCATCGCTACAGAGAACACATTTCCATTACCACAGAGTAGCAGTGTGTTTAATGCCACTCCTGTTATCATGTGGCATTGCGCGCAGCTGCTTGTAATTGGAAACCAATTTCATAAAGCTCTGTTGATGCTGCCTCCAGTGGACAGCCTGCCATACTGCCATAATTTCTAAACTGCCCAACTCTCTAAATCCATCTGTTCCTTTGATATATATATTACTAAGTAGCCACTTCTCCTGCCAGTCTGCTGTGGGGGCCCCTCCTGGGATTACGGACAGCTGCAGATTGTTTGGTAAGGAGCACCAGCATAAGAATAGAGTAAAGACACTGGTCTCCAGGTCACACGCAGAGAAAGAGAGCCACAAAAAAAAAAAAACTTGGAATAAGTTAGTTAAGTAAGATAACTGTTGGACTTAGTCATTACTAAACCCATGTTTTTCATTGCTATTTTCACTCCTTTTAAATAGCGAATATAAACATTGTGATGTGGCAATAATTTGAATTCACATTGATTCATTCAATTCACACACTACACACACACTACACAACATACACATCCTACACACCACAGACTACACCCCACACAGATTACACACCACACACACACTACACAACACACACCCTACACACCACAGACTACACCCCACACATATTACACAACACACACACCCTACACACCACACACACACACTACACACCACACACACTACACAACATACACATTCTACACACCACAGACTACATCCCACACATATTACACACCACACACACTACACAACATAGACACTACACAACACAGACTACACCCCACACAAATTACACAACACACACACACACTACACAACATACACATCCTACACACCACAGACTACACCCCACACAGATTACACACAACACACACACTACACAACATAGACTCTACACAACACAGACTACACCCCACACAGATTACACAACACACACACCCTACACACTACACAACACACACACTACACAACATAGACTCTACACAACACAGACTACACCCCACACAGATTACACAACACACACACCCTACACACTACACAAAACACACACTACACAGCATAGACACTACACACCACAGACTACACCCCACACAGATTACACACCACACACACTACACAACATAGACACTACACAACACAGACTACACCCCACACAGATTACACAACACACACCCTACACACTACACAACACACACACTACACAACATAGACACTATACAACACAGACTACACCCCACACAGATTGCACAACACACACACCCTACACACTACACAACACACACACTACACAACATAGACACTATACAACACAGACTACACCCCACACAGATTGCACAACACACACACACACACTACACAACACACACCCTACACACCACAGACTACACCCCACACATATTACACAACACACACACACTACACACCACACACACTACACAACATACACATTCTACACACCACAGACTACACCCCACACATATTACACACCACACACACACACACACTACACACACCACAGACTACACCCCACACAGATTACACAACACACACACCCTACACACTACACAACACACACACTACACAGCATAGACACTATACAACACAGACTACACCCCACACAGATTACACAACACACACACACACTACACAACATACACATCCTACACACCACAGACTACACCCCACACAGATTACACACCACACACACACACTACACAACACACACCCTACACAACATACACATCCTACACACCACAGACTACACCCCACACATATTACACAACACACACACCCTACACACTACACAACACGCACACACACTACACAACACACACACACACTACACAACATCGACACTACACAACACAGACTACACCCCACACAGATTACACAACACACACACACACACTACACAACATACACATCCTACACACCACAGACTACACCCCACACACCACAGACTACACCCCACACAGATTACACACCACAGACTACACCCCACACAGATTACACACCACAGCCTAAAAATCCCTACTAACACCTTTGATTTCAAAAAAAAGGTTGCAAACATCTTTCCAACCTCATAGACTTACAGCATTATAAAAGCATTGAGCCTTGAAGTTTTGTCTTGCTTGGTATGAATTACGAATCATTATTAATCTCTAAAACACTGCAGGAACATCAAACAGTTAGTAACCCTACGTTTCTCATTGCTATTTTGACTCCCTTTAAATAAACAACAAATCTACAATACCGTACTGGCTCCAGAACCCCCTCTTCATAAACTGTCATTACGGAGAAAGTGATGAAATAACTATTATTATTATATAATGTTATTCTTCAACATTAACACACCTTAAATAAATGAATACAACCCATGAGTGCACTGT
>CM038714.1:40651122-40666122 GCA_021613375.1 Megaleporinus macrocephalus
CCAATGCCTGCACCTTTGGTTATGCATACATTTGTGTGTGTTAGATGTTAGATGTTACTAGATGCCACTTGTCTTGTCTTAACATTTGAGAGTTAACGCCTGTTCAAGCGGTTGTGTATATGTTTGGGTCAGGAGGTTAGCTAGTCACGTTATACGCAAGGGTTTAGACTACACTACAGCAGTACTTAAGGGTGTATTCCAACTAGGTGGCAATCAGTACCACTTGAACAAGAAGCTGTGAAAAGGCCAAATTCAATAAAATAGAGCCTCAGCCAAAAAACAAGTAGAAACAGACTCACCGTTTAATTTCTTTTTTTGAATAAAACACTCTACAGGTCTGAGGAAATAGGGCAGTGAATGCTAAGAGTTTTGGGAGATTAGGAACTGTAGAGTATCAAAACACATTTATATGTAGCCTTTATGTTATTACAGTATTCTCTGTGAAATGCTTTCATAGAATTTAACCTGCTAAGCAAATCTCCCTTCATATTCACAACCTGACCATATGATACAGCAGTCACGATTCAATATATTGCGATATATTGCGATACTGTAAACAAAGTGATATACTGTGATTTTTCAAATCCTACTATTAAAACACACCACTATATGAACAGGTTTGCCAATGTTTACAATAGCATTGCGCCCTTGTGCTGCTTGTTAATGTTGGAGTGGCGCTGAAAATAGATTACAACACTGCCATCTAGTGGTCAGAGGTTTAAACACAACACCAAATGATTCACTGTCTACTAGGAATCTGTGTATTGATACTGTGTTTTTGAGAATCGATACAGTATCACCAAACATAACATCCCGATATTCGATATTATCGATATTTTCTTGATCTGCCACCAGTGCTGTACATGGTCGAGTCTAGTGGGACAATCAAACCTACAAGTCATACACTGCGAATGAAACCAAGCAATGAAGCTCAGAATGAGACGGCGAATGCTACAACACTGGCCGAAACAAACAGAAAACAAAACACAGTCCACAAATAGATGGGCAGCAGACTCAAATCCTCATATCTGGACAGCATCTGCCAGATGTTTCATGCTTATTCCATTCCTGAGTTAATTAATTCCCCAAATGGGCCACTCTCGAGAAATTAAAAGAGCCAGTTGCGGGCAGCAGCTCACAGCACGTTTAATAGCCCCTTAAAAAGGTGGCTGTAATGAGGGTGAGGAGAATCAGACAGGCTGGAGAGCCAAAGCTACACTTTCAGTGTGTTCCCACTCAATGAAAGCTCAATTTTACAGCATGTCGTGCAGCTGTACTAGACGGCAAGGTCATTCTCCAACATCCCTGGAAACTTCATTATTCCTTCTACCTACAGGCAGCTTTAGGGGAGCCATTCTGTAGCTTAGATCCTTTGTTATTACCTACGTTCAGAAGTGATGCAGAAGAAGAGCAAATATCACAGCATTAGGTTAATGAATTCATGATAGCTTTTTCATACATCACAACAAAGTAATTATTCATTCCAGTTCAGTTGGCTTGTCGGTTTCATTTGGAGTGTCGGAGTCTCTAAGATTTGTTTAAAAGATCTTAAAGTCAAAAATCTAATTTACAAATACACCCACCGCCTTTTCCCCCGAAGGAGTCCATCTGTCAAGACATGTTTGGTGTCTGAAGTTGGCTTCTTTGAAGCTACAAGGCCACACTGGCCAACAACTAACGGACGTTTACAGCTATGCATTGCAGACAGCTTGACTAAACCTTCAAACTTGTTCACACAGAGTTGTTAAGTAATCTCAAATAGAGTTCATTACTGGCATACTGTCATCCATTACACTGAACAAAAGTGCATAGCATATCTTAAAACATTCCGTGTAACTTTATTATTCTTCCTCCAGGCAGCTTACAGAGCCTGAACAAGTAATATTCCACAATGTCTATACATCATAAAAGATAATCCTGTTTTTGTTTCATACAAATCTTTTTCAATTTCTGCTGTACCTCGTATGTGTTTAGCACCTTCGGTAACAGCATTTGCTACAACATTTCATTTAATGCAATATAATGCGGTAACTAATAAAGAGACAGCATATATCCCACCGACTGATCAATAAAACATGACTGGGGGGGGAATGATGTTCCAATTTTACCTTGGTCTCCAACTGTAGAGGCTATAAACCTCAACGCTGAAGCTTACAGATCACTGAAATAAGCCCACCACGCTGCTCCTCTTGATATACAAGCAACAGCACCAGCTTTTAAAATGCAATATATTGGAATAAAAGAAATAATCTGTCTTTTGCGTCCAGGCTGAGTGATTGCTGGTAGAGCATGCCTGACCCTGTTCGACAAAATTCACAAACACGTTTGTGGCATTTTTTACCAACCTGTCAAAAGTTTAACCCAGTGGGAATTTTGAAAAGCGGCTTTAGACGACGACGACAACAACAATAACAACAAGGCCTGTGCCCACCGCTATCATTTAGTCATTCAGTTTAACAATACTCATCAAATGGCTGCAAGGTTTCACCAGGTTACAGGGGAACTGCAGCGATTATTGCTTTAATTTCTACATGAAGCCATTGTTTAGGTGTAAACAAAGTCAATTAGTGTAATTTGATGCAAAAAGCTCTGTTCTAGAGTCACAGTGGTGACGAAGACTTTGACAACTGAAGAGTTTAATGCCTCTAAACGCTCCCCCACAGAAGGTTACTGCATGAATCTGGTATAACGGCCCTGCCAGATGTCTGGTTTCACGACAGTTTCAAGACAAAATTGGTGCTTCATATGCATTTTTAAAATCTACTCATGGTGGTGAGGTACATGCTGTCGACACAAAAGCAAAACAGTCCCAATGAAAAGATATCTTTTTGATTTTCCTGTTATTTTAACATTACTGCTCATAAAAACTCAAGACAATGAATAAAACGGCAGTATTTTTTACCGCTACTGTGGTCTATGGTTCCCATCATCCCCATTCAAAGTATTTATTATTATTATATATTATTATTATCATTATTTTTATCAACATAATGCAGGACAACCTGTAAGCCATGCTCTTACTGTCGTATATGTCTTCATAATACAGGATGAACCCAAAAGGTGTTGAGCTCTTCTGCTTTTCTTTTCTCCTGCATTAAATAAATGAAATGTTTTCAAAGCTGTGCTTACCTCATTACCAATTCTCAGCATCCTCTGTTTCCATGTTTATATGCCTGTAACTTGCCGACTAGTCCTGTTTAACACAAACTTTGCAATACGGCACAGAGTTACCCTTTATTTCCTCTCACTGTTGTCTTGGCAGATTGTGGAAAGCTGTGCTAGAAAGGTTATTATCTACTATCCAAAGAAAAAGTACAAATTGCAAGTAACACACTTGAGAACATCACAATCTTTAACTACTGGCTCTAGGTATGTCTGCATAATGCTGGAAAACATAGTGCTTTAATCAGGTCTAAGATTTTAACCCAAACCAGAGCCGGAGAATCAGAGAGTGTTCTGAGAATGTTCTGTCCAAGCCGAACCAAGATCATCCAATTCTGAGCCTGAACCCAGCTGAGCTTGAAAAATTTAACCAAACCTGACAAGAACTACATAATTAAATCATGAGAACGGAAAGCCGGCGAGAGAACCTTTCCAAAAATGAACCCAAACGGGGGCAGCTGTAGACTGGAGGTTAGGGAACTAGACTTGTGACCGGAAGGGTGCTGGTTTAATCCCTTGAACTGACTGGGTACAACTGAAGTGCCCTTGAGCAAAGCACCACTGCTCCACCTCACTGCCCTGGGCAAGTGTGCTCACTGCCCCTAGTGAGTGAGTGTGTGTGTGTGTGTGTTTCACTATACGGATTAAACACAGAGGTCAAGTTCCTCTGCATGGAAGCACAAGTGGTAAATAGTTCTAAGAATTAAAGCTGACAGGATTGATTAGAGCAGTCATGTCACTTTCCTGTCAGCCAAATGGGTGAAAACAAACCCAGTCGGCGTGTCGCTTTTTGTATGTCTAGCGATAAAAAGTCTTCCGAAGAGAAGACAATGTTAAATTGTGCAACTCAGCCATTCGATAAGTGTATGTCTACGACAAACACTTCATTATGAGTAGGTCCATGATGTTACAGTCAACAGTGGAACATTGTACAAAGCCAAGAAAGTCTAAATTTAATGTGAACCTGTTACAAGAACGACGGTTTAGCTAACAGAATGGAATTATTACAGTTTACGCTACAGCCTAGTTTAGTTTGCTTAACCACCGTTAAACATGTTATAAAAAATATAGCGTCATATTGAAGGAACAACTAAAATCAGAATATAACACCCTGGGCCATTGGGTAGGGTCATTTGTGACTGTGCTGGAGTCAGATGAAAACTTATCACTCTTATTTCCTATATAACGATGCCGAGCCTTATTTTTGCCTGTGTTTTGCCTGTGATTTGGGCTATAAATAGCTATAAATCAATTGGTCCAAGACCTCAGAATTTGTTTTTAGGGCCGGTTAAATTAGAGGGTCTGCTTTCTCGGAAAAAGTGAAAGGGGCATTACGCAAGGCCAAAGTATTTGGAGGCATGGCTCTCATCTATAGGGTCAGTTATCATGTAATGACGGTAATAGCCCAATAAAAACATTAGAATAAAGTTCAGGTGCCCAAACTAGAGTTTAAATACAACAAATGAAACAAATGTATTCATCATATATATCACAAGTTACATAATACATGCTGACTATACAACATACAACAAGCTTAAAGTGGCCAGATTGCCTGATTAGCCATCTTTCTTGCTAGTAGCTAACACTGCTACTACTGTAGCTCCAGTACTGTACACACAGCTGTTATCTGCATTCACACAAATGTCCACAATCCCACAGAACTATGTGTAGCGGTAAGCTACATATCAAAATGTACGCAAAGGAACATTTGTTCTGCTAGCACGCATGCTAAAAGTAGCTACATAGCTCCCAAACAACAAACATTACTTAGCACTGCTCTCAGCATTCTCAGAAGCTCCATTATGCCTCAATCAATGCATTTACAGACTTTTTTTTTTGTTTTTTTATTCATTTAAGGCTACAACAACAACAACAACAAGGCCTGTGCCCACCGCTATCATTTAGTCGTTCAGTTTAACAATACTCATCAAATGGCTGTAAGGTTTCACCAGGTTACAGGGGAACTGCAGCGATTATTGCTTTAATTTCTACATGAAGCCATTGTTTAGGTGTAAACAAAGTCAATTAGTGTAATTTGATGCAAAAAGCTCTGTTCTAGAGTCACAGTGGTGACGAAGACTTTGACAACTGAAGAGTTTAATGCCTCTAAATGCTCCCCCCACAGAAGGTTACTGCATGAATCTGGTATAAAGGCCCTGCCAAACAACAAACATTACTTAGCACTGCTCTCTTCAGCATTCTCAGAAGCTCCATCGTGCCTCAATCAATGCATTTACAGATTTTTTAATTTATTTATTTATTTAAGGTTAAAACCTGACAACTGTGGACAATGATTAGAGTCTGCTTCATTAGAGACTCTAGACATTTCACAACACCTGTCTCGTTACACTGAACAGCGGCCTCTCGACTAAAACAGCAAACAAACTACAACCACATATATTAAAAAATGTCCTTCGTTACAATGAGCATACTAGTTAGGAGGCACAGATTACCACAGCATTACTCATAAAGGGAGTGTCTAAAAAGTGCATACATCTTAATTCTTATCTTATGACTATAAAAATTGCCAAGAAGGCAAAACCCCATCAAAACATTTACAGCCAGGACTGTGGTTTTAGGGTAAGGTAAGCCACTCTCTTTACTACTAATGAGCTCATGTGATTTTGCGAACCTTTAGATAAATACATGAGAAACATGTTATACTGTCTCTTAACGACTTGTACATCTTTAATCTGCAGCTCTGAAACACTATGTTTACAATCTCTATATGTGACTGTAGTTGGTCTTATAGGTTTGGTCCTGTGGTCATCACCCCCAACATTATTGGTGCCCCAAGTTATAACAGCTTTGGAGTAAATGAGTAAATTTTGGCTTGTCTGACGTGTTTGAACATCCTAAGAAACTGTTTTCACGCCAAAACTGCCGGCTGCATGCGACTCGTCTTTTACTCAACGCCACTGACTCAGTCGTCCTGGATTTATTCATTAAAGCACACCCAACGGGTGGTAATCACTTTAAAGTCGTTTAGTCATGCAAGACTCTAAAAGGCACTTCCTCTAAAAGGCTGCTCTCTATAGGAGGGATGAGCTGGACTACTTCACACTTTAAGGACTAATCAAGAAACTGAGCAACATTTTAACTGGAGTGAGGGAACAGATAGCAGGTGAAGCATACATAATCAAACTAATTATTTCATTTTAAGCCTGTCCATTTTGCTGTAAACTGTTTCGGAGTAAAAAAAAAAAAGCAGAATGTTTTCTTTCCCCCTTTTTAAGGCCAAAGCAACTGAAATGGAAAAATTAAGTGTATGTATTTGAATCTAGCCTGTCTATTAAGACCCTGGCAATACAATATGTATCGTGATACAGCGGTCACGATTCAATATATCATGATTTATTGCGATACTGCAAGCAAAGTGATATATTGTGATTTTTCAAATCCTACTATTAAAACACACCACTATATGAACAGGTTTTTCAATGCTTACAATAGCATTGCGCCCTTGTGCTGCTTGTTAATGTTGGAGTGGAGCTGAAAACGGACTACAACACTGCCATCGAGTGGTCCGAGGTTTAAACACAACACACAATTATTCACTGTTGGCCAGGATTCTGTGTTTTTGAGAATCGATACAGTATCACCAAACATAATATCCCGATATTCAATATTTTCTTACAGCCCTACTATTAAAAATGAATGAATTCACGCTGTATAATAACAACCTTTACAGTCTAGAACAAGTCACACGTCACTAATGTGAATTTTAGCGGAACATTTGGAATTTGATAAGTAGCAGGGATACGATGATGATGGCAGCAAACCTTTCATAGCAGCCACATAACCTATCCAATACCATATCCAAGACATTTAAGGTTCAAATTCTGTTTGTTGTCACGTAAAGTTAATAACTGGGGCAAGCTTAAATAAATGCAATCTGCTGATTATGTAATAATTATACAATAAATAAACCTAATTTTAATTTAGACTTGGAACTAGGAGGCAGGACTGAACCACTGATCACGTTTTCCGCTTCATGTAAAATCTTGAGTGATTGTTGCCCAATCCCACCAATCTGTGCCCATACTGTGTGCTAGCATAGGCTAAAGCTAGCGTAGCTACCCAAACAACACACTTAAGGCTGAAAAAAGTAAACACACTGCTCCAGGGGGAAGAAACTCAGACACCGCCAGCCTTGCAGTCTACCGCCTTAGATTTAACTCCTAGGTGAGGATCATCTTCACTCTTGTGGAGCTGGTCTGGATCTGAAAAGACTGACGTTGCTCAGAAGACGGCACTTTGCAGACTTTGTAAGAAAGCAGTCGTTAAAGATCGCTCTACAACTAACCTTTCCATCATCTCCAGCACAGGGTATAAGGAGTATGAATGGCTTCGAGAGGGAACTGTCCAAGGCAAACCTAAACCAGCTAAGGTGTCTGACAAAACAAACACTCAGCAAACGTAAGCGGAGTTATTCACTAAAACAGTGCCTTCCCCCATGACGCTACGATTGGTTAGTGAAAATGATAACAGACAAATCAATAAGCAGCAAACCAACAAAAGCAAAAACAAAGTAATAAGCTCCAGTTTTAAGACCCCAAGAGCTTTCACGGCAACAATAATCCAGGAGCTCTATGTGAGATAGCAACAACACACAGTGCCTCGCAAAGATAATTAACTCCCTTAAAAGTCATCAGTCATTTGGATGACAAAGGATAATATTTTGTAGTGTGTCATATTTTATTTGACCCTCAAAATTAAAAGTTTTTATCCAAGAAAATATGTTGTGATAAAAACTCAATTCTATTTGTAAAAAGAAAAAGAATTAATCCCATGTTCTGTAGAAGCTCCAAGTTTACACTTCCTTTAACTAGGACAAAACTGACTCACAATTGGTCTCAGAAACATTTTAGTCCACCTTTATGGACAAGGCACCACCTTAATTCAAACACCATTGGTCAGACTGTGAATCTGAAGGCAAGCTCTGGAAAGGAGGAACACAGAGCATTCTAAGGGAACCAGAGATAAAGTTACAGACGTAAACAAAATTTGAAAGCGAAAGAAAAATTATATCAAGGTATTTGAATATCTCTAAGTGCTAATGAATCAATTATAAGGAATTGGAAGTCTTACCATTACCACTCAGGCACTGCACAGGTAAGGCCGTCTCTCACAATAAGCTACAGAGGAAGAAGGGGACTTGTGAGGGAAGCCACAGCGAGGCCAACAATTACTTTGAACCAGCTACAGAGTTCAGTGGCTGAGACAGGAGCACCAGTCAACGATAGCAAGAGCTCTGCATACAGCTTGCCTGGCTAGGAAGAAAAAACACATCACGGAACTTCTGGGGCATCAGGATGAACCATTTAAAACAGGGGGTGGTTTTGTGGTCAAATTAGATGGAGCTTTCTGGATAAAACTCAAGACTTTATATGGGGTTCAGACCTAACACTGCTGGTTCCTCAACAAACACCATCCCAACAGTGAGGTAAGGGGTTGGCCGCATCATGTTCTGAGGATGCTTTTCCTCAGTAGAAACTGGACATTGTGTTAAAACTGAAGGATGGATGGACGGACGGGGCAAGATAATGAAAGCCAAGCTTCTTCAGACTAATAAGGAACTACACCTTGAGAGAAACTGTACAGGACAATGATCCCAAACACAAGGTGAAAGCAATACTGGAACTGTATGAAATGAAATGAGAAGTCCACATCTCAATCCAGAATCTGTAGCACTATTTAAAAAATTACTGTCCATAAGCATCATCCAACCAACATAAACGGCAAATCTGCCACGAAGAATGACAACAGACTCAAAGCTGTTAATACAGCAAAAGGTGGTTCTAGCAGGTACTCGTTTAAAGGGGTCAATTATTAATACAAGCAGTGTTTTCCCTTTTATTTTTTATATATATTGAGCTGATAAATAATCAGACCTGCCAACCTGGGAGTAGCAAAATCTCGGGGTGGGAGGTTGGGAGGGGCACAGCACATCACGGCATGGCACGCGGCGCTACGCGAGGTCATTTGCTGACCAGTATTGATTGAAGTCACATGCTCGCTCATCACAATTTATTACTAAGCACATAGTACCCACTTACTTCACCACCATAGTGATCTAGTTATTCAACATACAAGGACATTTAGTAAGACATTTGTTATATGGTAACTGAAAATCCCTAGAAATATGTCTTAAACTTAAACATACTTAAAACTGTACTGGCCTGTGGTAGAATATGTGTTTTAAATACATTGGACCATTATAAACAACAATACAGCTCTACTTTCTAGAAGATATTAATAACTGTTCTTTCAGGACAATACAATAATATCACTCTAAATTACTAAACATTGCAGCATAAGTAATCCTGATACCTGATCATAGAGGAAATGTACATTATTTGATTAGGATAATCCTGCAGTCAATGCACAGAGAATATTTTATTGCCATATTTTAATCTAGTTATGACCAGTCACTCTGGAACATACTAAAAACAGTACTTGCTGCATTAACCATTGGATTAATATTAAATTCAACTATTGCTTGAATAAACCCTGGACTGACATCTGTTATTATTATGAACATTTAATGGCATTTCATGTGTTAAATTATAATTATCACTAAAATACACTTGAACATGGTGGTTTTATTTGAGGCCATTTACCTAAAAACTGTACAGTAGAATCATTTCATAATTCATATGTACATAGGATTGTAGACTATTGTAGATTTGACTTCTGAACTAAAGGCTTTTTCCTCAGATCTGCATGTGCAATGACTCTTACCAACAAGTGTATAGCAACCACGCACTTAACCGGAGTTCAAAGTTGACGGTGGAACAGACAATTGGGCAACGGAAATCAGTGAATGCATGCTGATAAAAAACAAAACCTAATCCAAAGCAGTCGAAGGCGATTCATAGGCGCTTTGAGCGCGATATGATGATAAACACGCACACAGGACTTCTTTCTGTGCTCACGGGCTTCACATTTACGCTCGCGGGAGGAATATTTACACACACGAATTGTTAAAACTTGCAAGTTTATATTTTGCATCTTGTATTTTGAGTCCCTAGTTTTGACATTCACAATCCCCATACGCTGCCAGTTACCTCTAAAAAACTATGTTTAGCACCGTCCTCCCTTTAAAACCAGTATGAAGAACCAATTTTCATTACTGTTGTTCTATCATTTTAATCCTACCCATCAATCGGTCCTACCAAGGCTTATTCCGCATGTGCACATGACGATTAAGTCAAGATTTCGAAGGCTGGCGCGTACGTGCATACTTTTATCCTTGTTGTTTTATAATGTTTTAACCTCTTTTTAATGTTAATTGTTTTCTTTAAGCTTGTATCTGAATTTACTGTTTGAAGAGTTTAAAACTACTGCTATGATTGGTCGAAGTCTTCTTTTCCCAACAGGTTGCTGCCCATTGCGGTTACACCCATAAACGAGTTGCTTAGTGTGCGAATTCACAGACAGCCATCAAAGTGTTTTCTCGTATTTTGAAGTGATAAATGGTAGCAGCGTAGGTTGGCAGGTCTGAATTAAAGGTCGGAATACTACTTCAAAGCACTGTATGTGTATGTGCAGCCGCTGTTACTCTCACACCTGAAAACGGAAATCATAAAATTTTCTCTTTTTTTTTATTTCTGTGAATAACAAGGCGTGGGTGCGTTTACTGAAAGCTTATTTGGTCCACTCATATAGTCATAACAAAATTCAAATAATAAGCAATTAAGACAAATATGACTCACCACATAATATGATTAACCACACAAACAGATGCAAATGATCATCAATTACTGTAATCATTTGACAGCTGTACATTTTATATAAGATCCCAAAGAGAAAAGGCTCATTTCACTACCGTGTCTCTGCTGGAGGCAAGCCACTCATTTTAAAGGTTACTGCCTGACAGGACATCTTAAAGAATGTATAGCAGTCGAGAACCACCTTTTGAAAGAAAGATTCACAAGAGAATCCAAAATACTAAACGTATATCATGAGAGTAACGGCTCAAATTTCAAATCAAAGGTGCAAACTCAGCATATGACACATGGAAAACATTACCCAGTTCTTCAGGTTCTAGCTCCTTGGCAGTGAGGACTTTACTTCATTTGCTTTTAATTGAGGTTTTCTCAGCTAAATAATAAATACAATCCTTCGTTTGCCTAAATTTGGTTCTCACAACACAAAATCATTAACAATTAAAAATAATAAAATCCTTTGTGATGTCCCACCAAATCCACTCCACCTCAAATGGCAACTATTCCTGATAGGATATCTTCTTGAGGTTTAAGTACCGAGCTATCGATTAATAGGTGCTACTGTAGAACACTTTAATAAGGACTCTTCTTTTTCCGACATCCTGCCTTCCTGAATGAGTAGAGCTACAGAGCTATACACACAGGCTTACCTTCAACACGACAACATCAATGTTTTCTGTAGCAAATACAGCAACTTCATTTTCTCCACTTTCGGGTAGAACCAGTCAGAGCCTCAGCGGAGGTCAACCTCAGGGGCAGATAATGCTCAAAGAAAGAGCAGCGGTCAAGTCTTGTGCACTGCAGGGACGTCCTGCTGGCGAGCAGCTGTCTTGTGGAAGGCCGGGATAAGCTCACATATATTCCGTTTGCTATGTATCTTGTTTTTATGAGCCGACAGGCATTTTCTTTAGAGGATATCTCAATTTTAAAGCTGCACGGTAAGCAGTTTCCTTTCCTTTCTGTGTTTCTGGATCTGCTGGTGTTCAAAGCAGTTTTGAGAGTTGTTACTTATTTTCATTTTCATAGTGTTCGGAGACTGCTTAGAGGAGCCCATGGCTGCTGATTCTCGGGGCAAGATTTGAAGAGAGTCTAAAATCTGCATCACCTGGCCACTGGGCTGGACTGAAAGGTCGCCAGTTCGATCCTCTCAAGCGACAGGGCATGACTGAAGCGCCCTTGAGCACAGCACCTAACCTAACCTTCAATTGCTCCCCAGGCGCTGTGGATATGGCTGCCCGCTGCTCTGGGGAAGTGTGCTAACACTAGTAGTGAGTGTGTGTGTGTGTGCCACTGCACAGATGGGTTAAATGTGGAGGTAGGGCTGGGCGATAAAACGATAACGATAATTATCGCGAAATAACGTTTCCTCGATAGAACTTAAAGACGTAGTCGATAGAAAGTCGAGAGTTTTGAGAGACAACACAAACAGCCAATGAGAATGAGAACAGCGTTCCAAACCAATCAGGTGGCGGAACTGGGGTTCCTTTCTGTGTAAAACACTCTCACAACTTGCACACAAGTCATTGTTTGTAGCTGCAGCTCGCGCTCCGGATAAATCCATGCTTTCAGTGGGCGCGACCACCTTTGAGACGCATCGGCGCATGTTATGCTAATCGACGTATGTTTGTAATCGATAAAGATAAATATGTATATTGTAGGTGTTTCAGTGAGAACGCTGAGGAAAAGTTGACTTTATAAGTAGGAAACTTTATTTTCGAATAAACCAGCTCCCCATTTGAGCCGACTCACCGCTACGAGTCTTTCCTCAGCCTGAGTTTAAAGGGCCAGCAATAGCCTGCTTACCACAGTGTCTGTGTGTGAATACTGTTCATATTAATACTGTCCCATATATATATATATATATATATATATATATATATATATATATATATATATATATATATATATATATATATATATATATATATATGTTTAATTTATTTTAAATACAGTTCTGCAATGTTCTATATTACATTTGTCTGTCTTCTGATAGAAAATAAATCAGAGAATAAAAAACAATTTGATATCTTCACTTCTCACTTAAAGTAAAAAAAAATGGTGATTCGATTTATATCGTCATATATGTCGATATCGACTGATATGGAAAAAATTATCGTGATAAGATTTTTTTCCCATATCGCCCAGCCCTATGCGGAGTTCAAATTTCTCAGCCAACATTTCTAAACACTGTTCTATTTTCTAATGATGACTATGAACCTTGATAAACTTCTCTGAGAGCTCAAATCTCTTAGGATGCCCACACATATGTATTCACACCCACACATATATCTCATCGCTGTCCAATAAACTTTACAGGAGAGGCCAGTCTTTACTTTCTAGTCAATAGAACTAATAAACAGAGAGATAGAGAGAGAGAGAGATTATTTCTAATACATAGCTGTAAGTCTATTCACCATACACTGTCAAGAGTTAACTCAGGATACACTGCTGTATCGATACTTCAACACACCCCTATCAAACAGAACCACACGCTGTGACCTGATCAGTGCTGACTCTGGGTTTGAGGATTTGTGTTCTGCTGTAGTTTCACATCGCTGATTATCGCTTCATAGAGCAGCAGCTGGCTTCAAACAGGTCAGATGAAAGGCCAGAGTGATTTCTACTCAGCAGTCGTTTCTATCAGTCCGAGAGCGGTTTAATCCGTTCCCGCTTCAGATTTACTGGGTTACAGCAAAAATAAAGTGCTGACCAGCCGGAAAGACGTGAGAACCTCAGCCCGGCCGATTCGTATTCATTCACCTATTTTTGAAGGACATGACGAGATATGGTGGTACTGAAATAACACAAAAAGCACAACGACAGACAGAAGCAGCCCAGGACGGATGGCAGGAAAGATAAGTGCGTTAGCTTGGATATCTGACAGCACTGTTTACACACCAGGCTTGTCAGCAACATAGCTGTGTTGTGAATAGTAGCAAGCTGGTTAAACAGGGCGGACAGCAGCCGAGGGAGACACTAAAGGGCTCATATCACGGAAATCTTGTACAATGAATGTTTTATTAAGTAAAGTTTGGTGTACGAGTTTCAAAATATACCATTTACACAGTCTGTATAAGGCGACAGCCTTTTAAAGAGAAGACACAGCAACAAAACACAGTTTAATTCTACATGCTACAGAGTACTCATACACTAGGGCTGTGTATTGGAAAGAACCTGACGATACAATATGTATCGTGATACAGCAGTCACGATTCAATATATCACGATATATCGCGATACTGCAAGCAAAGTGATATATATTGAGATTTTTCAAATCCTACTATTAAAACACGCCACTATATGAACAGGTTTGTCAATGCTTACAATAGCATTACGTCCTTGTGCTGCTTGTTAATGTTGGAGTGGAGCTGAAAACGGATTACAACACTGACATCTAGTGGTCCGAGCTTTAAACACAACACACAATGATTCACTGTCTGACAGGAATCTATGTATCGATACTGTGTTTTTGAGAATCGATACAGTATCACCAAACATAATATCCCGATATTCAATATTTTCAATATTTTCTTACACCCCAATCATACACACATAAATACTGAGGTATAGGTTAGAAGGTGCTACTAAATAAAGGTGGTTCTTTATAATATGTGAGGAACAATTTACCAACAGTCAAACAAAACACTAACAGAAAGGCCGCTCCACATTACTGTACTATTTTATCCACAGCTAGAAAGAATCATGGATGATTTATGGTGATGGCACAAAACAATTCCCACGACACCCTGTTAAAAGAAATATACAAGCTCTGAATTCATATAATTACAGACACAGAAAGCTTTAATACAGTACTGACAGTATATGCACACCCTTAACCTGCTCACCAAAGCATCCAGATGACATGAAACCAGGCAAGACAGGTTAATACTGCATGAAATATATCAACTTATTAAAACGGGGGGCTTTAAAACCCCTATATTCAAGTGTTATATTCATTAAAAGCTATATTAGAAAGAATAGAAAGAAGTGAGTGAGTGAGGAATAGGGCTGTGTATTGGCAAGAACCTGGCGATACAATATGTATCATGATACAGCGCTCACGATTCAATATATCACGATATATTTTGCGACACTGCAAGTAAAGTGA
>CM038714.1:40671122-40761122 GCA_021613375.1 Megaleporinus macrocephalus
AATCCCAGGGTTGACTTACTTTTTCCACCAGCACTGTGACTGTTTAATGGATGTGTCCAATAAAGACATGAAATATTATACCTGTTTGTGTGGTATTAGGTTAAGCACACTGAGTTTGTCTATACTTGGGACTCAGATGACGATCAGATCACGTTTGATGACCAATTAATACAGAAAACCAGATCACTTTTTCTGTAGTATGGTGGAGAATGGTAATGGTGTGGGACTGTTCTTCCAGGCTTTGGGTTAGATCCCTTAGTTCCAGTCAGGGGTAACATTCATGGTCCTTTCCTGTTCCAGCATGAGCGTGAAGGAACTCTGCACATAGCCCTGACAACAACCTCACTGAACATCTTTAAGAAGAACTGGAACGTCAATTGTGAGGCTGATCCCTTCAACCAACATCAACAACTGACCTACCAAATCCCCGTGGTCCACAATCTTCTGGCAAACCTAAAGGGGTCAACTCCATAATAACGCCCAGGAATGGAAAGGCATGTCCAACAAACTCACATGGGTGTGATGGTCAGGTTCCCCCACACTATCCATGTCCATCTACCTCAGACTACATTGTAAACAAAGATAACAATCTAAAGAATGTATCTAAAGTTCAAGCTACTGAAAGAGTGTCTAGGAAACGTAAAGGGCTACAGTAGAGGCATAAAGGTTGCACTAATAATTCTGGAAAGTTCATATACAAATATCACTTTGTAGCTCCAGCACAACTACAGAAACGTCTTACACCAACCGAGATGTGTTAGCTGACTGACTGCATTTGAATGAAAAAAACTGGGTAATATATATATATTTTTTTAACAAAACTATTCCTTTAATCAGCGATCAGTGAGCATTGTTGCTGCAACCGTAAGAATTACGCAACAGCTCTAACGCTGGCAGTGACATAAGCGCATGCTCGCAGTAACAGGTGTCTAAACACAGAGAGAGACTGCTTAAAAGTTCAGCACAGTACAGGCCCGGTAAAAGCAGCCTGTCTGATGCGCTCTACAGAATCCAGGGGATTAGAGTGCATACGCACACAGCCACCCACTCACACACACACACACACACACACACACACACACAATCACATCTGTGACTGCATGCTCAAGAGTTTAGCGCACCTAAAATCCGGAAACTGGGATGAAAGGGAAATTATCAGGTCTAAATACGCTTAGGATTACGGTTTAATATTTCAGCTCTATAATCAAATCATACCTGTCAAACGGACATAATCACGTAACCAGCACAATGAAATTCGGGTTATCCTGCCTTTGTAATCTAGCACATGGATTTGAACGAAGAACAAAAGTGGCTTCGGCAAAAACGCCCCCACTTTCCCCTCCATTTTAGGGAATCCAAAAGTATTTGGCCAATTTCCACTATGCAGGGTCAGAAATAACCAGGAGCCAAACAGTATAAATGGCTGATGAGTCAAAATATGATGACTACTCACCACTGAACTCCAAACAATGGTGCCTGGGATGTCTGGGATACAGTCAGTTCTTGTAGTTGACGTTTTGGATCCAGGAGGAATGGGCAGGTGTGAAGAACTTGCAAAACTGCAAGGCTATTAGAGTGATGCCAGTCAGCATTGGGACCTACCTGAAGTGGTCCGAGGAGGGACAAACCTCCAAGGTGTTGGGCACCCAATGCTCATTAATGTGCGAGGGCAACAAACACTTTCCTGTCTGGTATGAACCTCTAGGCATGTGAGCATCAGACCTGAACCTTATAGTAAGGGAGGTTCAGTGGCCTGGCCCTGTTAACCTGGGGAAGTGATGGCACCGGGATGCACTGTGGGAAGAGGACAAGCCAAGGGACGGGAGTGGGTGTGATGCTCTGAGCCCCAAGTCTGGGCATTCATGTAGATGTCTGTCTGAAGCATCCCAAGTACATAAACACTGCTGTACACCCCTTCATGGTGGTGACCTCCTTCAGAAGGATAATGCATCATGTTCCACCACACACACAGTTTAGCAAGTTTGAAGAACATGAGTTCAAAGTGTTGCCCTGGTCTTAAAATTTCCCAAATCTCAATCTGACTGAGCATCTGTGGGACATGCTGAAACAAGAAGTTCAGTTCAAGACGCCTCACATCTTGCAGGATTTAAAGGATCTGCTGCAAATGTTTTGATGCCAGATACCTCAGATACCTCAGGGCACCTTCAGAGATCTTGCAGAATCCATGCATCGGCGGGTCAACGCTTCTTGGCAGAGCAACGAGGACCAACAGCATATTAGGTAGGTGATCATAATGTTTTGGCTCATCAGTCCATGTTGAACATTTTGGATATTTAAGAATATAAGCAAAGCAAAATGTACACAAACAATATCATAAACGGAGCCCACCTTAAACTGGTGTAAAGAAACAAAACAATAATTACATCCAGCCTCCTAGCAGTAATTTGAATGTATTCTTCTTACTACCCCATTATTTTGGTTTGAATATAAGGCCACCATCATCCTATACATATTTATCTATTTATTTATTTATTTAAATTACCCAGTTTCACTCATTTCACACATTTTTCTTCTGTGAAATTAAGCTCTTCTTAGATGACTTGGCCAGTGATGGACATTCCACGTTCTGATGCTGAAAAACCCTGTTGCTTTAGCCTGGTTTGGGTCATGGCCCTGCTGCAAGATTAAACATATTTGGTTGGTTGTGCAGTTACAAAGTTCTCCTCACTTCAGATATCACCCTGCTCTTGCTTCTTAATGTACCATAACAACCATCAAACATAACCTACTGGAGTGCAGAGCCAGAACAATAAAACCAGATCCCTGTCCAATTACCAACGGACCGTTACAACTGGTTAATTAAGCAGAACAAAATGCTGAAGGACTGCACCTTGTAAGCTCATGAGCTGGTTTATGTTTCTATATATAAAACCTTTTACTACTTATACTGGTTTTGGAATGCAGCATCTAATTGCTATGCGCTTCATTATATCTGACTAATTGCTGTGTTAAAAACATAACAACCAAAACAAACTTTTTTCTACATCATTTGAACACTTTGAAAGACTTTGAAAGAAGTGCTTCAAAACAGCTTCTGGTTCCATTTACTTGCATAGAAAATAAAGTACATTTCTCCTGTAAAGTTGCAATTTTTGAGATACTTGGTTTCCACTGGACAGCGACAATATACATTTATTTAATATTATTTTGCATCATAGGAGGGAATGACTTGTCTATGTAAAATTCCAAATTCCAAGAGATGGGCAAGCTAACCTTAACCCTCTATGCTGGATTGTTAGGGAGTAAAAACTCATTTATTTTGCTGGCCAACCAATGCGCCTCTATCTTTGGTATTCTTGATTAAACCAGAAAAGAGCATTTCCAAAAGAAGGATAGTTACACCAATTTCGTCACCAAGTTATAAAACCAACATGCAGTCAACCTCAAACCCTGTTATCCGAGCCCATAAACATAAATCCTGTGTTTAGTAAAGAGGCCAGTGAAACAACTATTCCACATATTAAACTGTTACGCAACTGACCTAACAATATTTTAATGACTTTTAATACCATTTACCAGGACACAAACTTTCAGGGGTCATGGTTAATCATCAGCTCGAACATTGTCAGGTTCCCAGACCAAGTTTTATTGAAGTTTTATAGTTTGTTTACTCTGGACATTTCACTTTGAGAGAGGAGCAGTTCCACCTTTATTAGCATCACAACCTGCAACCTGTAAGTAGCAGCCATGCTGTGTGACTATTTACTTTTTGAGGGCTGAAGCAGATCATCTTGAATAGTAGGAGCGAGTAACAACTTTGATTTAGTGTGTTATGTTGTCGTGGTGAATGAAAGCAAGTAGCTGGTATAGGCAAGCTCCAAGTAACTAGCACAGCAAACTAAACATCATGCTGACCTAGCTTTTTGACATGGAGGTTCTTTTTATTTTCCTGTCTGTGTTGGTTTCGACTTCTTGCTTCTGTGTGACCGCCGTCAGGTCTCGCTGTAATAAATCTATTCTGTAATAAATACATAATACATAAATGTAAGGTCTGTGTTAAAGCTAGAACTGAATAGTGGACTTATAGCTAAACTGATACATTTGTTTAGAGCAGGTCCTGTAAGCCTGTTTTTGGGTTTTGAGGCAAAAGGTCAGTGGTCACACCAGCAAGCGGCGATTACACAAGTCCAGGATGTGTGAACTTCCCATTCATTCTTCACGCCAGTGGCAGATATCCTGTTAACAGCTTCAGGGAAGTTAGTGTTATTAATGGCCCGGGTTCGCTGTGCTACTTAAATCTTTTACACCTTCTTTGCTGAATTGGATTAATCTGGGGGCAAGATAAGACTTCATGTTGAGGCTTTTATTAAAATGTGCCTGTTGTGATGTTCCACAAGCATCATGCAGGGCAACAAAGAGGAGAGCTCACGAAGGAGAATCTGTAAGTACAATATTCAGCTTAAAAAACGCTATTTTCATTCTTAGAAAGGCAAAATCCAACTTAAAACCAGGTCATGACAGCAGGCACACTGAACAAGCAACACTGATAAAACCAAAATGCCTAGAATTGAGTTTTTCTGCATTTCTGTTTTTTTAAGCTGTGTGTTCCAACAAACCTTCTCTAGAAGTGTAGATAAGAAGCGAGCTGTATGACTCTTCCTGTGAATATTAGAATTAAAAAAAATGATATTCAATGCCATAATTAATAGCATGTCTGTTTGGTTTGCATATGCTGGAAAACAATCCAGTGTTCATACAAGCTCTGACTCTCTGGTCTTGGGAAACAATGGCAGTGTGGCTCAGGTCAAACCACTCATTAGGGCTGGGCGATATGAACCAAAAATAATATCTCGATATTTTTAGCGAAATGGCGATATACGATATATATATATATATATATATATATATATATATATATATATATTTTTAGCAAAATGGCGATATACGATTTATATATCTGGATATTTTTAGCTAAATGGCGATATACGATATATATATATATCTCAATATTTTTAGCTAAATGGTGATATACGATATATATATATCTCTATATTTTTAGCTAAATGGCGATATACGATATATATATATATATATATCTCTATATTTTTAGCTAAATGGTGATATACGATATATATATATCTCAATATTTTTAGCTAAATGGCGATATACGATTTATATATCTGGATATTTTTAGCTAAATGGCGATATACGATATATATCGATATTTTTAGCTAAATGGCGATATACGATGTATATATCTCGATATTTTTAGCTAAATGGTGATATACGATATATATATATATATCTCTATATTTTTAGCTAAATGGCGATATACGATATATATATATATATATATATATATATATATATATATATATATATTTTTTTTTTTAGCTAAATGGCGATATACGATATATATCGATATTTTTAGCTAAATGGCGATATACGATATATATATATATATATCTGGATATTTTTAGCTAAATGGTGATATACGATATATATATATATCTCAATATTTTTAGCTAAATGGCGATATACGATTTATATATCTGGATATTTTTAGCTAAATGGCGATATACGATATATATCGATATTTTTAGCTAAATGGCGATATACGATGTATATATCTCGATATTTTTAGCTAAATGGTGATATACGATATATATATATATATATATCTCTATATTTTTAGCTAAATGGCGATATACGATATATATATATATATATATATATATATATATATATATATATATATATATTTTTTTTTTTTTTAGCTAAATGGCGATATACGATATATATCGATATTTTTAGCTAAATGGCGATATACGATATATATATATATATATATATATATATATATATATATATATATATATATCTGAATATTTTTAGCTAAATGGCGATATACGATATATATATATCTGTATATTTTTAGCTAAATGGTGATATACGATGTATATATCTCGATATTTTTAGCTAAATGGCGATATACGATATATATATCTCTATATTTTTAGCTAAATGGCGATATACGATATATATCTCGATATTTTTGTCTTCCCATAAGGTGATAACAAAAAGGCACTCCTGCATTAAAGCTACACGTCCCAAATGTCACTCAGGCACTTGTGGCTAGGGCTGGGTATTGTTTGAATTTTTTTTTTTGGTACGGATACAATACCTTTTTTCTGAATTGTAACAAAAAATACAATTTATGTATTTAACAGAAAACATGAGTCAGTCTCATCCTGTCACCAGAATCTTTTTATTTTTTATCTTTTTATTTGGATCTTGTTCAAACAATGAGCATATTCGTGCTGCTTTATTAAGAACAAACATTAGCATTACTTATGCTTAAACTATAAAACTATGCAATCCTATGCAAAAATTGGTTACTGACGTTAATCGCTTCTCTCAGCCGACATCCTCAGCTTCTCTGCTACAGTGAAAGAGACTGTTTCTCCGTAAATCGATACACAAGTAACCGTTACTGTCACACTGTCACGAGCGATACCCAACAGCGTTACAGGAATTTCCACACGCTGACTGAATGTTAGCCATGTTGCTAGCTAGCTAATACGTGCTGGTGTTGTGCTAACGTTAGCGGAATCGTAACCGCTGTTCAGCGCTAACAGACGCAGTAAGAGTGTTAGTTTCTCTCACAGAGCAAGAAAGCAGAACAGTAAACTGTTAACTTGCCTGATGATACTTTATCACTGGAAAGCCGTTTAGAGTATTTAACCCAGATTCTCGCGTCTCCGCTAGTGCTGTAGTTCTGCTGTTCCTTAAGCCACTATCTTGATCATTTGCTGCAGCTGCTCAGAGACAGACTATTTCAAAGTAGATTCAAACTTCTGAGCGCTTCGACATGTTTAACTGACTCTGTGACTCGTGTTTTTATTTTTTTTACCAAAAATAGGCACCGATTTTTTTTAGACTTTGTGGTACTCGGTGGTACCGAGACGTTTCGGTCGCTACCTTTTTGCTATCGAATTGTGATAGCCAGCCCTACTTTCCACAGGCATCCTTTTCGATAGCTTCTTTCGTGTGTTTATGCGTCTCCACTGTGTTTACGGGTGAAGCGATGTTTAGGGGTGAGTTTTATGAAGGAGAAAGGCCGGGCAGTGTGAAGTTGAGACAAACTGGGAGAGAGAGAGAGGCGAACTGGTGGATCTACAAGTGTAATTGCAGCGAAACACAGACTATATCGATATAAACAATATTTTCTCATCTTATATCTCAAACAAAAACATATCGATTTTTCTTAAAACCTCAATATAGCGCCCAGCCCGACCTCTCCTCACTCTAGCCTAGCACTGGACAGGGGGAGGGGCTACATTCTGAACTAAATGCAAAGTCAAAAAGAAGAAATTTCTGAAAAGTAGATCTGAAGAAAGAGAGAAGAGCTCATAGATCAGAGCCAGGTGAAGAGCTGGGTTAGCAGTAGTGTGGTGATTCAAAGGAGGAGAAACCTCCTAGAGCTGACAGAGTTGAAGACCGCTTCCTGTGTCCCAGTTGTTTGCTTGAATTTTGTCGATCCACCTTAAACGGTGCTGCAGTTACATTCTGGATGCCTGACGCACCTGAAAAAGACGCTCGCTGTGTCTATGTTTGCTCTAAGCTTGTATCAAGGTATTTGCCCAACGTTTGTATAGCGTTTTATAGCCACAGTGATCAAAACACCAAGTTTGGCAGCCTCGTGTCATTCGCCCTGGCCATCCTTGAGTGACGGGAGGAGGGATTCTGTTCTGGTTCTTAAAAACAATTGTGCTCTTCTATGGCTTCGCTCCAAAGAAGAAATGTTTTGAGTCAGTGTTCCTGACTCATAGAATCAGCTCCATACTACACTGTGCCTGTGGTTCAGAAAAGCTGAATACTATCTGAATGTTCTAAGCTGTGTTTCAGCTTTATTTCTCTGGAAGTTTTATATCCAGAGCTGTTGGTGTCATCTGTAAATATGTGAAAGAAGTAGCTTTCAAAGAAAAGAAATAAAGGTCTGAGATCAGTTGTAACAATTCTTTGCTCTTGCTTTCTTTTCTAATGCAACACAAAGATTTTTAAACAACTTATTTATATTCAACACCATCAATATCATCTTTAATTTCATCATAATAACAACCTCTTAGAAGAAAACACTCCAAAGACACTGATATCCATCCTCTTATTACTCTTACAACGTTCAGCAGTTGTTAGAGTCAAGTCTGTTTTACAGATAAGACAGATATTCAACTAAAAAACTAATAGCCTTAACATTATTATGGATGGTGCAGCAAGTAAGGCAGAGAATTTTCATCTCCATTAATATATTACCTCAGCTAATACCATTCACTACTGCTAAACAGCCAGAGTTTAATTATTTTTAAATACTTATATTATATTTTATACTGACGCTAGGGCTGGGTGATAAAACGATAACGATAATTATCACAAAATAACATTTCCTTGATAGAACTATAGGACGTGGTTGATAGAAAGTCGATAAAATTAAGTTCCGTCCATGTTTTGAGAGACAACATGAATAGACAATGAGAATGACTATAGCGCCGTGCCAAACCAATCAAGTGGCTAAGCTAGAGTTCCAGCCATTTCATGTTTGGTTGAAGCATACAGCACAGAGTGTACGCCACACGAAACCGGACAGTTTGTTGACTATATATGTTGCAGAGAGCCAATAGAAAAGCAGCTAGGTGTGTTTTAAAGCTCCTGCGGTATCGAGAACAGTCTTCTGTATCCACACTAGACGACTGAGAAACGATTAGCAATGCAACTTTTCAAGTAACTACTACTGAAAGAAACATGGTACATGTGTGACATCTTAAAATAATCTAA
Source organism: Megaleporinus macrocephalus (assembly GCA_021613375.1). NCBI lineage: Eukaryota > Metazoa > Chordata > Actinopteri > Characiformes > Anostomidae > Megaleporinus > Megaleporinus macrocephalus. Next base: position 40,679,916 of record CM038714.1, read on the forward strand.
GATAACGAACACTAGTAAACAGGTGCTGTCTCGCTGCTGTGTTGACAAAGCACTACAGGATGTTTGGGCTTCAAATGCTTGTGTATAGCAGTTGTACTGTCGTGATCAGCTATCGGCACTGTGCAGAGCTGACAGAGCACCACACTGTTGAGTTTCTGTGTGAAACACTCCCACAACTTTAGATGAACGTGAGCGATTGCTTGTAGCTGCAGCTTGCGCTCCGGATAAATCCATGCTTTATATAGGAGTGGCCATACTTGTGCTTATCGACAGAATTTTGTTTTATATATATATATATATATATATATATATATATATATATATATATATATATATAATTTATTTGAAAGACAGTTGTGTAATGTTCTATAGTATATTTGTCAAAAAAAAATACAATTTTGATATCTTCACTTAAAGTAAAATGGAAATAGTGATTTGATTTATATTGTGATATATATCAATATCGACTGATATGAATAAAAAAAAAAAAAAAAAAAAAAAAAAAAAATATATATATATATATATATATATATATATATATATATATATATATATATATATATATATATATATATATTTTTTTTTTTTTTTTTTTTTTATAAATATATCGTGATAAGATTTTTTCCCATATCGCCAAGCCCTAACAGACGCCACTTATAGGAGAAGTTTCTGAAGTCAGCTTCTAATACAGCGGTTGTCTGGACAGGACAAGATGGACAGGAAGCCTGAGGCACCAGCATGCAACTGCTGAGCCATTTCTGGTGAAACAGGAACATTTAAACAAGAAGCTGGCGAGCAAGTATCCAACTTTAGCTTCATGTCAGACACAAGGTGGTTGGGACATGTACAGATATCTGGACATCAAAAAGAGACTCTGGTGCTGCCAACAACAGAGCAGTTCCAATGCATTATATATATATATATATATATATATATATATATATATATATATATATATATATATATATATATATATATATATATATATATATATAAAGGGCAAAGTGTTGTCTTATTTCATAGTTTGTGGCTTGGCAAGCCTTCCAGACACCCAAATGTATGAGCGGAAGCGATTTCCTTATAAGGTGTCCCATCTAACTTAGAACTTTTACATTAATTACAGAATTTCTTAGTAGTGTGTTCCTAATTTGCTTTAATGATGGCATGCATTCGAGACAGCACAGACATCTAGCAGTCAGCAGTGCTTACTGGTGTCTCGCTCCACATTATAAGATGTTCTGACAGGCTTTTGGTAAGATATACAAAGAATTTAAAAGAATACCAAGAATCATATAATGTTGTATGACGTCTGTGATTACATTCTTTCTACACACTGTTTAAAAATTTAGCATCCACAACTTAAAATACGTTCCATCTGCTTGCACTCAAAGAAGATGGAGAGAAGTAGTAATAATAATAATTAATGTTTGTAGTAAAATGGTAAAATGATTTTATCTGGGAAATCATTTATCACATATTAACAATACCACGATAATGATAATAAACATAATTATTGTTGGCCACTATAATCATGAGAATACATTTTCATAGCATTTATAATCACAAAAAATTAACATTTTTATCTCTAACTCTCTGTACATTCACATAGTTGGAACTTGCAGCCAAAACAATAACTGTCTCACATCTTCTAGCAATATTTCACACCTAGGCACAGCTTATATATATTTAAACTATTATACTCTCCTCAGATCAATACAGTACCGTCTAAATCACTGGATGAATATACCACTTACTCTAAAAGGCAGAAGAGCAATCATAAAAATGACACCGCTACCAAAGATGAACTACCATTACTGTCCAGTCAGCCTCCCTCGATACAGTCATAACTAAATTCTCCTGGAAAAATTAAAAACCCAGAATCCAGTTATGAACACTACAAAAGACCAAACCGCAAGGTGGTTCAGATACAGCTCAGGATGATCACACCTCCAAAAAAACATCTGGACTGAAACCGAATAATCAGCGTACTGAATTACAAATCTCTGATATACTATTCATCAGTCCATCCTTTAAGCTTCACAACAGCTTAAAATCATTAACTTAATACCACAGGTATGTAAACACACCGCACTTTTGAACAACCCAGACATTCAACGACAACATTCTGTAAAACAAAAAAATATAATATAATATAATATATATTTTTTCTATCATTTACAGAACATTACACAAAACTCTTCTATTTACTACAGAAATTGGTCCAGTAGGATGCACTGGCAGGACAACATTTCTCCAGTACCTACAACTTAAATCACTCAGAGAGTAAACATAAGTTTAGTACACATCCTACAGAAGCAATCCTTACAAATACCAATCAATAGAATTTTATAAGCTACGAAACTACACTGACAACAATCAACACTGCTGAGAAAAAGGTCCTGTGCAGCAACATTTTTGTTTAATCAAGATACAAACAATGCAAAATGTACCAATAACGGTGTAACAGTGGTTTTAGGGACCAACTGTCTACATTAAATCAGTTTCAATCAGGCACAAGATGCCTACTTAGACTTTTTCATACTGATTTAAACAATAAAATAAAAAGGATGGAGACAAAACATGGTGTACAGAATCAATACAACTTAAATATAATTTCAGTAGCACCCCAGGCACAGTCTTCTACCAGTCTGTCTGAGAGTGTAGCCTCCAATTGCAAAATAGGAGAAAGATTGAAAAGTGAACCTAAATCTACACCAACATCTTCACCATGAATACTATCACTAACCTCCTGTTCACTCACTCTAACATCATCTTATTGACTATCCCAAATCAGTACATCCACACAACAGGTAAACAATAATCATGACACAGTGGAATAAAGAACACTCTCAGAATAAATCACCAGAGAAAAAGTCTCTTATCTAACAATATCAACACTGGGGCTCATTTATTTACTCACTCTCCTAATAAACCCTTTTCCCATCTAACCAACATCATAATCTCAGACATCTGCATGTTTCACATTTGGATACTTTAATCAAGGCCTCATTTTTTCTTCCTTCATGTTTTTCTTTCTCTATTTAATGCTCTCTTCTCGTCCTCTTTCATTCTGATACCTCCAGCCCAGCAGGTACATAACATCATCTCAAAATGAGGGGAAAGTAAAACAGCACACCTTTTACTAAACTACACACACACACACACACCTCTTTCTGAACGCCGGCTTGTGCATTAAAACTATCTATTGTGGGATTTTTGGGTTAATGCTGTGCGTTTTCTCCTTTTGTGCATTGCTTTGATATAATTTTTCATATTTTGTCTTTACCTCAGCTCATGTATGGGTTGTAGACAGGAATAGTATATATGTAGAATTCAGTAAACTACACTCGCATTAAATGTTCATACATTTAAATGTAACAATTAAATATAAATACCTGAGATTTATTTAAAAAAAGAAAATAATAAAAAATAAAAGAAAAAATCAATGGAGAGTTAAACAACTCCCCACTTCCCAGAAAGACCTTGTAGTGGCATAAACCAGACTGAAATATTCATTTTCATATTAATCAAACCTTCTGAGATATTATCTTCATATCAGGCAAACATTCTGAAAGCTTAAAATCATTTGGCTTTATCTACTCAATACAGTTTCAATGGAGTTTTATTTGTAAAGGATCTTCCACAATAGATATTGTCTGACAGCTGAACAGATATCCGACCTTGACGCTTCCAGGTCTTGTAACATCAAACCAATGGCCTACAATTCTTATTCTTTCTGTCTCTCCGTCTCTTTCCTTCCTTCGTCCTTCCCTCCCACAAAATGAGGTAATGAAAAAAGTACAGTGTCAGCTTTACTGTCTGGAGGAGTCTAAATGGACAGCTAGCTAGCCTGCATGCTGGGGGTGCAAACTCACAATGCATGCTTCATCACAACGCAATCCTACATTGATTCTTTAAGCAATCGATCTGATTACTATCAATATCTAAATATTGAAGGGTTTTGTTTGATACAGGCGTCTGCTGTGAAGTTCTACACCATTTTCAACACAGTGTCTGTTTCGGTAACCTTTTATTTGAAGGTTGTTACATAACACATTCATAACAACCTGCATAAACACTTCATAACATATTCATGAATGTGTAAATACACAGTTATAACATATACATATTTGTCATGACATTAATATGGACTACTATGTCATTTTACTGAAAAGTTTTTTTTCCCAAATAAAAGTTCATTTTTATTTGCCAAAAATAAACAAATAAGCATCAAAATAACACATACCTGGCATTACCCATTTGTGCATTGACATTTGACACTTTGGCTTGCTTAGACTTTATACCTCTTTTTAATTATTAATATTGTTTTTTTTTCCTAACCATTTGTATTGTTTTTTGTATATATATATATTTATATTTTTTATATTTATAGTTCAGTGTGAAACTGCCTTTACCTTTTTTCAGGCCATTTTATAAAATAGATATAAACATGTTGCCTGATGTTTCAGCTGTTTCTCTGTGAAATGGATAAGATTTTAAACTAGAGTTTCTATACTTTTAGCAAGTGGTGGTGCAACTAAGGTATAATAGCACCCAAAATAAATATATATATATTTCTGCTGTATTTATTTTTATTTTACTATCAAATAATTTTTTAAAAATATACTTTGCCAGTTGTTGTTTTGTAGCTATTTGTGCATGTAAACAGTCTGCAAAGTAGAAACTCCTGTTCAAAGAGAAACCGCTTTTCTCAGCTGTCTGAAATGCGTCTCTGGAATTACAGCCCTTTTTTTGTTACAAGATGACATCATCATCATCATGTTATTACCCATTTACCACATTGAATCATCCAGCTTCAGTCTAGCTTGTGAAGGTGGATCAGGTCTACCAACTTGTTCTACCTGACTTTCATGATCAAACTCCTCAAAAGAGCACACTGTGCTTGTTGGGAGGCGGGGCTTAAAGACACAGGAGCTTTAACAGAAGATGTATGTAAATCTATTCTAGTACACTTAAAAACAATTATGAGCACTAATAAAATATCAAATAAAGTCTACAATGATAAATAAAAAACAGTTGGTTTACAGGCCTGTTGGGATAGAAAATCAATAAAATTAATGAAAAGCATGTTTTCCCATTTTTGTTGATTTTCATTCATCTATATCATTTGAATCTAACAGCTGCTGTTTGTAATGAACTTTCAAGGACCAATAGAAGTGCTTCAAAATTACTTGGAATAAAACCTATTTTTTTTTTATTCAATTGTTTTTCTTTGGACAGCAATGATATTTTAGCCATGCTGTCTGCAGGGTGGCTGTTCACAACATTAGCCTGGTATGTCCAGTGCAAAAGTAACACAGAAAATATATCTTTTCGCTGTTTGACAACATCTGGGATGAAGAAAGGGAGGACTGCATTGCTCTAAAAGAGCTTCATCTGCTGGCCTAATTGGTGCTTTTTATTTAGCTCTTATTGCAGGGCTGAGAGAATGTTAATATAAGCTCCATTTGGACTTAATAACGGAGCTGTCACAGATTTAGTGGCCCCGAGAGCTCTATTAAGGGATCTGTTGGCCCTCAGGTTGTTGGTTTGATTGACACTTTATGGGTCCCGCATTAGGCCTACACATTTCCGACTGGTGTGCGATGGCTCGAAACTCCACAATAACCTACACCACTAATCCAGGCTTTAGCCACAGCCTGCCCTCAGCAGTGATGAGTAATCTGAGAAGCTGTTTATATAATGTGCAATAAATGCTAAGCCCTAAAGATCAGCTCTGGGTTGGCGTGCCCGCTCAAATACACTTGCAAGAACTGAGCAGCTTTGTCTTTTTCAAGTTTTTTTAGTGACGCAAGTGACAACACACAACTAACTGTACAATAAAGATGCAAAATCTTCTTATTTACAGGGTCTTTACTGCTTATGTTGTCCTTGTACCAGCCTGTCAGAAGCTTGGAAATGTGTTGCCTTGCTTATAATTTTAAGGAGATATATATATATATATATATCTTAGGGGTGTAAGAAAATATCGTAAATATCGAATATCGGGATATTATGTTTGGTGATACTGTATCGATTCTCAAAAACACACATCATTGTGTGTTGTGTTTAGCATTCGCCGTCTCATTCTGAGCTTCATTGCTTGGTTTCATTCGCAGTGTATGACTTGTAGGTTTGATTGTCCCACTACACTCGACCATGTACAGCACTGGTGGCAGATCAAGAAAATATCGATAATATCGAATATCAGGATATTATGTTTAGTGATACTGTATCGATTCTCAAAAACACAGTATCGATACACAGATTCCTGGTAGACAGTGAATCATTTTGTGTTGTGTTTAAACACCTGACCACTAGATGGCAGTGTTGTAATCCAGTTTCAGCTCCACTCCAACATTAACAAGCAGCACAAGAGTGCAATGCTATTGTAAACACTAGCAAACCTGTTCATACAGTGGTGTGTTTTAATAGTAAGATTTGAAAAATCACAATATATCACGTTGCCTGCAGTATCGCAATATATCGTGATATATTGAATCGTGACCGCTGTATCACAATACGTATCGTATCGTCAGGTTCTTTCCAATACACAGCCCTAATAAATATACATTTTAACACACGTAAAGGCTGATTTATACTCCGTCTGCATGCGTTTGAAGCGATATAGCCGTCACTGCCCTCAGAATTCTCTGCATCAGCTCCATTGACATGGTTGCTGAGCAACACGTCCAGCAAAGGGCGATTCAAAGTTAATCAAACATGGAAAACAGGGAATTTCTAATCAACTTGCACAACCTCTACTTAAAAAGTCCCGCCGTTTCTTCTTCGGCGGTCGCGTCTTGCACTGCCCCCACGGTCTCTAGCGGTATTGCTCCTTCCCGTCCGTATCCATAAGCAGAGTACGAACAGAGGGCTTCAGGCGTATCTGTATTTAACGTTGAATGAGCTTTTAACATGTTACTTTTAGTAGTAGTCGACACATTGCTAACCGTTTCTGTTCTAATCGGCCAGTGTAGATACCTAAGGTTGTTCTTGATACTGCAGTAGCTTTAAAACACATATAGCTGGTTCTCAAACGGCTCTCTGCCAAAATATATTTCTTGTGTATAGTTCTTGTGTGTGAGGCGTGTAGGCTACATGTCAAGTCCAGTCGGAGCCCAGACTCGCAGTCTTTTTAACCATTTAATTTTTTAATTAATAATTTTTTTTATTTAACCTTTAATTTCACCAGGCAAGTGATTAAGAACAGATTCTTATTTACAATAACAGCCTGGCAATAACAGATCACGTGCGTTTAAGGTGCCCTTTAATACATTATGTATTAAACACACACAATCATCCATTGGTTACAAATCCAAAACAAAGTTAAAACATTCCTAACACACTTATAGTAAGCTAAAAATGAGTCATTAGATTAATCGACTAATTGAAAAAATTATCGTTAGATTAATCAATTATGAAATTAATTGTTAGGTGCAGCCCTAACACACACACAAACATTGAGAGTAGCGATGGAGCGATCAGCGTTTTGAGACCTTTCAGCACGATCAGCCGATAGCAGATACCGATAGAGGGCGGGGCTATTAGACACGGCAGGGCTACATGTAGTTATTAGTGCAAGCAAGTCATGAAACATGGTCTAAACTGGTTTATTAGCATTTTTAAGGAGCTCATATGAAACAGCATAATATTTTAAACTAAATTAACAGTGAATAAACAAAGTAAATCAAACAAATATCCCCAAAACTACAATCATTACATTTAGACCCTGAATTTAAAACTAAAAAAACTAATTAAATAAATGCAGTAAAAACTGCAATCCTTAAACGCAGACTCTGTTATTTTAAATGACTGTAATCATTAAATGTAGATCTTGAATTGTTGCTGCTGTACTGTTTATACCGGTCAGTCTGTGGAAAATGAAAGGGTGTGTATTTCCACCTAGTGGTTCAGATAGGAACTGCAGGGAGGGGGTTCTTCTCTTCCTGGATGAAACGCTAGCTGGAAATACAGAAATTAGGCTCATTTGTTTAACGCCATCGATCGGCTCTAAACTGTAGAAAAATGGGCAGACCACCGATCACATATTTTGATTAAAAATCGGCCGATACCGATACATAGCCGATCGATCCTTCCATCTCTAATAGAGTCAGCAGTCATCACAGAGGCGGGAGATCATTCTCAGCACTGCAGTGACACGGACATACTTGTTGGTGTGTGTTCTGCTTCTGTGAGTGGCTCAGACACAGCAGTGTTGAGGTATTAAACACTGTGTCCACTCAATTAGTCACTCCTGCTATGTTGGTTCACCCTCTAGATGTGGAGTCGGAGACAGTAGACTGAATAAGTGGCACTGAATTCTGTCTGAAGGCTGTTTTTGTTTAGTTTCCACATATGAACTGTATGGACTGAAGAACGAACGACAAAACTATAATAACGTGAACATGTAACTCTTATTTTAAAGCGATTTTTTGATTGGAATGTATAGATTATGTGCCTCTTCAAATATCCTCTCTCCTTTAAACTCTCTAAATGACTAAAGGTCTTCTGGTCTTCATTAATTGCCGAAGCCTCTGATGTAGAGGAACTCTGTGAGAGTCCTGCGGGGCGTCAGAGCATAGGGCAGGGCCGCAGGTAAGATCTGCTGCGCACCGAGGGCCAGAGGTCATAAACATGAAGAACAGCTCCCACAGGGGTTTTAATTAGGCCGGGATATGAAAGGCCTCAGCGTGCGCTCTCAGTTCCAGCAGCCGTTTAAGCATGACCGTTTCTTACTCGGCTACGGCTCTTCGGTAATTAGTCCGTGATTAATGAGGATCATTTGGGTTTTCGTAGCAGGTTAAGTAGACATACTGTATGATGTGAAGGCCTAGACAGATGGAGCCACATGGCCTTAGACGGATGGTGGACTGTCTGGGGACGACAACAACGTTCCATTTTTCTCCAGATACCGGGTCCTAACTTTCATGAACAATAATCGTTTATCATGTGATGCTGTCTGCATGAATGAGTGCCCTGTATGATCCTTGATAGTAGAGCACTCGACTTTGTTTTACTTTTGCAAACAGGGTTTAGTTTGCAGTTGTAGTGACTTACTTGTAGGGCTGTGTATTGGCAAGAACCTAACGATACGATATGTATCGTGATACAGCGGTCATGATTCAATATATCACGATATATTGTGATATTGCAAGTGATAAATTGCAATTTTTCAAATCCTACTATTAAAACACACCACTATATGAACAGGTTTGTCAATGCTTACAATAGCATTGCGCCCTTGTGCTGCTTGTTAATGTTGGAGTGGAGCTGAAAATGGATTACAACACTGCCATCTAGTGGTCAGAGGTTTCAACACAACACACAATAATTCACTGTCTGCCAGGAATCTGTGTATTGATACTGTGTTTTTGAGAATCGATACAGTATCACCAAACATAATATCCTGATATTCGATATTTTTCATATTTTCTTACACCCCTACTTACTTGTAGCTTGTAGCTCTTGTGATCACGTTTAGCCTTTGGTATTTTGGTTACGTGTTTGTGACGCTGCTTTATATTGCAGTGCTGTAAAAACTAAACAGATGATGCGACCTTCGTTTTGTTGCTCGCCTTATAATTTTACAGCCAGTATCTGAATAAATATCTTACATGCATTTCAAGATAATATGTGCATATGTATGTGTATGAAGCGAGAGAATTCTCAGCTAATACCACAAACTTGTCAGCTCAACTAAGAAACTGAGGTAACACTTTATTTGAAGGTTGTCTACATAACATATTCATAACCACCTACATGAACACCTCATAACATGTTCATTAGGGGTGTAAGAAAATATCGAAAATATCAAGATATTATCGTTGGTGATACTGTCTCGATTCTCAAAAACACAGTATCAATACACAGATTCCTGGCAGACAGTGAATCATTGTGTGTTGCGTTTAAACCTCTGACCACTAGATGTCAGTGTTGTAATCCATTTTCAGCTCCACTCCAACATTAACAAGCAGCACAAGGGCGCAATGCTATTGTAAGCACTGACAAACCTGTTCATATAGTGGTGTGTTTTAATAGTAGGCCTTCACAATATATCACTTTGCTTGCAGTATCGCAATATATCGTGATATATTGCATCGTGACCGCTCTATCACAATGTTTATGAATGTCTAAATATACAGAATATGTAATTTTATATATATAAAATTTACAATCCAAAATGACCAGATGAAATCTTACTCAGATCTTCTGAATTTTGAAATCTAATATTGATAAATGCAACATAATGATAACCTTGACCAAAATAAAACACTTATTTCGGGGGCTATTCTAAAGTGCAATTATCTGCTGTGAAACCTGAAAACGATTTGCTCAAATTCACTGTAAAACCACAGTTAATGACTTTACAAGCATCTTAACCACTTCGTTATAAAAATGTGCTATACTTAAAGAACCATCTCAACACAATTTAGCATCGAATAAAGACTGTGCCTTTGTTTTGCTTCCAGACGTCTGGTTCCTATCACTACCACTGTGAACACATTTCACATCAACCAACTCAGAATGAAGAAACTTCTCAAAACCAGTGGGATTACTTAGGTATGCATTACATTACATTACATGTAAGCTACATTATCCTTGTAGCTTCAGTGCATAACTAAACCAGTGGGATTACTTAGGTATGCATTACATTACATTACATGTAAGCTACATTATCCTTGTAGCTTCAGTGCAAAACTAAACCAGTGGGATTACTTAGGTAGGCATTACATTACATTACATGTAAGCTACATTATCCTTGTAGCTTCAGTGCAAAACTAAACCAGTGGGATTACTTAGGTAGGCATTACATTACATGTAAGCTACATTATCCTTGTAGCTTCAGTGCAAAACTAAACCAGTGGGATTACTTAGGTATGCATTACATTGCATTACATGTACGCTACATTATCCTTGTAGCTTCAGTGCAAAACTAAACCAGTGGGATTACTTAGGTATGCATTACATTACATTACATGTAAGCTACATTATCCTTGTAGCTTCAGTGCAAAACTAAACCAGTGGGATTACTTAGGTATGCATTACATTACATTACATGTAAGCTACATTATCCTTGTAGCTTCAGTGCAAAACTAAACCAGTGGGATTACTTAGGTATGCATTACATTACATTACATTACATGTAAGCTACATTATCCTTGTAGCTTCAGTGCAAAACTAAACCAGTGGGATTACTTAGGTATGCATTACATTACATTACATGTAAGCTACATTATCCTTGTAGCTTCAGTGCAAAACTAAACCAGTGGGATTACTTAGGTATGCATTACATTACATTACATGTAAGCTACATTATCCTTGTAGCTTCAGTGCAAAACTAACAAAGCAAACTTCAGCACCAAATGCGTTAACCAGTCGACTACATCTGTGGTCAGAGCAGAAAAAAACATTGTGAATCCAATTTTTCACAGAACTTTTCCGTTAACTGGAAACGAGGAGAGCCGAGCGATCACAGAAAAAGGGCAAAAGTGAAGGCGAAGCGACAGAAGCTAAACTCTGACTCACACTGAATGTACCGATCGTGTTACAGCCACCGACCCATCTCACATTAGTCTTCGCATGCTATATTTATCATTATCTCCAAGACTTCCCACTTGTCTAAAGACTTCACTCTAAAGCAGCGCCTTTGAAGAGAAAACATGCAGCTGCCTGCCGATAGCATCGCTTTAGAAAATGAATAAACGAAAGGCAGTGTGCAGATGTTCATCTTCTAAGTAAACAGATTCCTGAAGCTGGCGCAGCTTGCCGAGAGACAACAGCGTTTCCTTCTGAAAAAGGACAAACAGACGATATCTGAGGATATTTACTGTCCCAACATTTGGCTAAGCGCTCCGTTTAAAGTATTTGGGGGACGCAATTCGGCTGACCGCTGCCTGAAGCCCAGCTGAAAGTTGTGTGTGTCTGAGTCACTGAACAAATGACAATAACTCTTGCTGACGCCCACCAGCTCTTCTATAACAAAAGCTTCACGCGGCGCTGAGTTCGCAGGACGAGTCATGCAAATGCCGCCCTGTCCCTCACTGCATGCGCAACACAAACAATTAATTACTCTGCAAAACAGGAACGGCGGTAACAGTTTTTACTCTCTACTTTTAAGGCTTTCCATTAGACGCTAGAACATTGCTGTGAGGATCTGACTGCATTCACCCACAAGAGCGTTTGAGTGTGGTGTTGGATGATTAGTTCTGCATCACAAAGCCACTCCAGCATGTCCCAAAGGTATCTGATAGAGCTGCATCCCTTCAATGCAGCTGCTCCACAGCCCAGTGCTCGGGGGGGGGGGGGGGAACTTGGCAATGAGTGTAGTGAGGTCACACTGCATTCACACCCGCAACGACACACCACCACAAAGCAGCCAGGGGTCATTTATTTTCAATGACAGTTGGCAATTTCCTGCAGCAGGAGGAAAAAGCCAATGTTGCCTTCACAATGTGGGCAGAGCTTTTGACACAGAAGTTTTTATAGTTTTTAGCTTTCTCAGTGAGTAGCTCTGGCAACCTACAGCAAGAAGTGTCGACCAGAGCGACCTTCATGTATGGAGTTTGCATGTTTTCCAGGTGCTCCGGTTTCCTGGGATAGCCCAGATACATGCAGTCAGGCAAGTTGGAGATACTAAGAAGCCCAGGGTGGTCATCAGCTCAATACCCTGGACCAAAAAGACATGACTAAAGTGCCCTTGAGCAAGATACTTAACACCCAGCTGGTCACCGGGCGCTGTGGATAGGGCTGTCTACCACTCCGGGCAAGTGTGTTCATTAGGGGTGTAAGAAAATATCGAAATATCGAATATCGGGATATTATGTTTGGTGATACTGTATCGATTCTCAAAAACACAGTATCGATACACAGATTCCTGGCAGACAGTGAATCATTGTGTGTTGAGTACAAATCTCTGACCACTAGATGGCAGTGTTGTAATCCATTTTCAGCTCCACTCCAACAATAACAAGCAGCACAAGGGCGCAAAGCTATTGTAAACATTGGCAAACCTGTTCATACAGTGGTGTGTTTTAATAGTAGGATTTGAAAAATCACAGTATATCACTTTGCTTGCAGTATCGCAATATATCGTGATATATTGAATCGTGACCGCTGTATCACGATACATATTGTATTGCCACGACCCTAGTGCTTACTGCCCCCTAGACACTAATTTCTTTTGCCCACTGAGCATGGGAATAGGCTCTAGCACCTCCCAGCCATGGCTGGATTACTGACCGGGCCAGTGGGGCCAGCGCCCAGGGGCCCTTGAGGTCAGGCGGCCCCGACCCAAAACATTTTGCAATGCCTATAAACATTTATGATACAATATATATATATATTTCAAAGATCCTCTGACTTTTAGGGACTTTTGAGGGCCCTAGCCATGCTTTTGGGCCCCTAATGAAAATTAGGAAGCGTTGTGGCACTGCTCTGACTTCAACTTCTGGCTATTAGGGGTCCTAGGAAAGAGGGGGGCATAATTTTAGAGGGCCCTGATTATGAAAGCCCCTACCAGGGGGCCCTAGAGAAGAGCAGGGCATACCATTAGAGGGCCCTTGATTTGCCCAGGGGCCCAGACTATCCTTAATCCGTCCTTGCTCCCAGCCCATGACCAAAGAGGACATCAGTTCAGATGTTCTATTAATGAAAGTATTTAATGTTTGTTCTATGCAGAGGTGGCGTTAGCTTATTTTTATTGAGAAAGTCATTTGAGGATGGGTGCTCTGACTTTTGCACACAACTGCACCTAAAAACCACAGCTGCAGCCACTGAAAATTCATGTCTACCACTCTACACATAGCACGCACTGGTGAAACTGCTGTACTGATGCCTAGCGAATCCAGCCTCATTCGTATGCCCTGACCGTTGCATAGACGCTGATGTCGCCATGGCAATAACTTTTAATCATCAAATAATAATGAGATTTCTGCTCCCCCCAAATCTCACTCCTGCTGATCAAAACACAATAGTGACCTAATAAGATCACCTTGAATAGACTGAAATGGAAACTCTGTTTATACTTCATCCTGAGACAATCGCTACGAAATAGCTTTTTTAAATAATTAAAAAAAAAAAAAAAAAAGATTTGCCAAGCATGTAAGCAATAAAAAGGCTTTGTGGACAGATATGCTATAAGCCATCTCTGATGCCCAATTAATGCAGCCCTAGATCTCCTGCTATTACACTCAACACTGCCTTAAGGCAGACCAGGTTGGGAAAAAAGCTGTTAAGAAAGGCAAAGAAAGCCACCACTGGACCATTAAAAGGAAAAGAGCCATCGCTTAAAAGGCCAATGCTCATGTGTGTATACAGAAATGGTGAAAATTACTGCTTACTGTCTGAATAATGGCATAATCCTGCCTCTAATAAGGCCAGTCTAGAGGAAAAAAATGACTCTACACAGCCAGTGCTTTCTTTGTTGTCATTCACAATGTGATTAAATGATTTACCATTTACAATCTGTGTGCTACACTGGCTTTGTGTGTGGACGTACAATGAAAAATACTATTATTAGCTCCTTTGCTTTACAAAACCCATTGTTAACAGACACGAGCCACCCCTAAAACAAAAGACATTCCTATTTCTGGATTTTCAATACATTCTACTCTAAAAGGCCCTAATTTCTCGGTCCTGGAATAGAAAACAAAAGACAGAAAGCAGTGATTTGTAAAGGCATGTACTTGAAATATACTTTACCTCATATCAATCTTATTATCTGCTTTAAAACAAACAAACAAACAAGAAAACATGTTTAATGCCTATTCATACGTTGCAACTAAGGCAATGTTAGGCTGAAAAGTTTGTGGAGTGTTCAGAAACAGCTGCTTGTGACTTCAACCACAGGTGAACAGGTGAACAGGTAACAAGCAATGCTGATGATTGAGCTCATATGAACAAGGATGGGTTTACAAACCCAAGATTATCATCTACAGTCCACAGCATTGTTATATTTGGCCTTGCTCACTATCCGTGAATAAAGGACAAGGGTGAAAACCAATAGCTAAGACCTGTAACTAGGGCTGAAACGATTCCTCGAGGAACTCTATTAACTCGATTACAAAAAATCCTCAAAGCAAATTCTTTGCCTCGAAGATTCGTTTAATTAATACAACCACATACAGCGCACTGTTTTGCAAGGATGACCTTTACTGTTGCACAGCGCGCTTATGGTGTTGCCAGGTGACGCGAAGAAGGCGTAATTTGATGGCGAGGATTGCAAAATAGAGAAAGAGAGAGAGAATAAGGAGAGACGAACAGAAGAGACAGGCCAGAGAAAACCATACACAGTGTTTAAAGTCTACTGTTAAACCTGAAGAAAGACGAGGCTGAAGTTAGCTTCTTATGTGAATTCCACCTTTCCACCTTAAATGATGCAGCAGTTAGAGGCGGCGGAATGTAACTTCTATACCAGTTAAGGTGGAACGAGGTATTCAAATAAGAAGCTAACTTCAGAAAGCAAGCAACTGAGCTTTCCCGGCAAACTGATAGCGAGTCTGAGTTTTACAGTAACCCTCTAGCCGAGCACCACATCAGTAAAGCGTGTATGTTAGTTATGGTTATATGTAATGACTAGTTAAGAAAGTAAGTCAGTGTGATGGTGAGTTGAGATAGTAAAGAGTGTATGTTAGTTATGGTTATATGTAATAACTAGTTAAGAAAGTAAGTCAGTGTGATGGTGAGTTGAGATAGTAAAGAGTGTATGTTAGTTATGGTTATATGTAATGACTAGTTAAGAAAGTAAGTCAGTGTGATGGTGAGTAGAGATAGTAAAGTGTGTATGTTAGTTATGGTTATATGTAATGACTAGTTAAGAAAGTAAGTCAGTGTGATGGTGAGTTGAGATGAAGGCTAGTAAAGCGTGTATGTTAGTTATGGTTATATGTAATAACTAGTTAAGAAAGTAAGTCAGTGTGATGGTGAGTTGAGATGAAGGCTAGTAAAGCGTGTATGTTAGTTATGGTTATATGTAATGACTAGTTAAGAAAGTAAGTCAGTGTAATGGTGAGTTGAGATGAAGGCTAGTAAAGCGTGTATGTTAGTTATGGTTATATGTAATAACTAGTTAAGAAAGTTAGTCAGTGTGATGGTGAGTTAGGATGAAGGCTAGTAAAGCGTGTATGTTAGTTATGGTTATATGTAATGACTAATTAAGAAAGTAAGTCAGTGTGATGGTGAGTAGAGATGAAGGATAGTAAAGCGTGTATGTTAGTTATGGTTATATGTAATGACTAGTTAAGAAAGTAAGTCAGTGTGATGGTGAGTTGAGATAGTAAAGCGTGTATGTTAGTTATGGTTACATGTAATGACTAGTTAAGAAAGTAAGTCAGTGTGATGGTGAGTTGAGATGAAGGCTAGTAAAGCGTGTATGTTAGTTGTGGTTATATGTAATGACTAGTTAAGAAAGTAAGTCAGTGTGATGGTGAGTAGAGATGAAGGCTAGTAAAGCGTGTATGTTAGTTATGGTTATATGTAATGACTAGTTAAGAAAGTAAATCAGTGTGATGGTGAGTAGAGATGAAGGCTAGTAAAGCGTGTATGTTAGTTATGGTTATATGTAATGACTAGTTAAGAAAGTAAGTCAGTGTGATGGTGAGTTGAGATGAAGGCTAGTAAAGCGTGTATGTTAGTTATGGTTATATGTAATGACTAGTTAAGAAAGTAAGTCAGTGTGATGGTGAGTTAAGATGAAGGCTAGTAAAGCGTGTATGTTAGTTATGGTTATATGTAATGACTAGTTAAGAAAGTAAGTCAGTGTGATGGTGAGTAGAGATGAAGGCTAGTAAAGCGTGTATGTTAGTTATGGTTATATGTAATAACTAGTTAAGAAAGTAAGTCAGTGTGATGGTGAGTTGAGATAGTAAAGCGTGTATATTAGTTATGGTTATATGTAATAACTAGTTACGAAAGTAAGTCAGTGTGATGGTGAGTTGAGATGAAGGCTAGTAAAGTGTGTATGTTAGTTATGGTTATATGTAATGACTAGTTAAGAAAGTAAGTCAGTGTGATGGTGAGTTGAGATGAAGGCTAGTAAAGCGTGTATGTTAGTTATAGTTATATGTAATAACTAGTTAAGAAAGTAAGTCAGTGTGATGGTGAGTTGAGATGAAGGCTAGTAAAGTGTAAATGTTAGTTATGGTTATATGTAATGACTAGTTAAGAAAGTAAGTCAGTGTGATGGTGAGTTGAGATGAAGGCTAGTAAAGCGTGTATGTTAGTTATGGTTATATGTAATGACTAGTTAAGAAAGTAAGTCAGTGTGATGGTGAGTTGAGATGAAGGCTAGTAAAGTGTGTATGTTAGTTATGGTTATATGTAATGACTAGTTAAGAAAGTAAGTCAGTGTTATGGTGAGTAGAGATGAAGGATAGTAAAGCGTGTATGTTAGTTATGGTTATATGTAATGACTAGTTAAGAAAGTAAGTCAGTGTGATGGTGAGTTGAGATGAAGGCTAGTAAAGCGTGTATGTTAGTTATGGTTATATGTAATGACTAGTTAAGAAAATAAGTCAGTGTGATGGTGAGTTGAGATAAAGGCTAGTAAAGCGTGTATGTTAGTTATGGTTATATGTAATGACTAGTTAAGAAAGTAAGTCAGTGTGATGGTGAGTTGAGAAGAAGGCTAGTAAAGCGTGTATGTTAGTTATGGTTATATGTAATGACTAGTTAAGAAAGTAAGTCAGTGTGATGGTGAGTTGAGATGAAGGCTAGTAAAGCGTGTATGTTAGTTATGGTTATATGTAATGACTAGTTAAGAAAGTAAGTCAGTGTGATGGTGAGTTGAGATGAAGGCTAGTAAAGCGTGTATGGTAGTTATGGTTATATGTAATGACTAGTTAAGAAAGTAAGTCAGTGTGATGGTGAGTTGAGATGAAGGCTAGTAAAGCGTGTATGTTAGTTATGGTTATATGTAATGACTAGTTAAGAAAGTAAGTCAGTGTGATGGTGAGTAGAGATAGTAAAGCGTGTATATTAGTTATGGTTATATGTAATGACTAGTTAAGAAAGTAAGTCAGTGTAATGGTGAGTTGAGATGAAGGCTAGTAAAGCGTGTATGTTAGTTATGGTTATATGTAATGACTAGTTAAGAAAGTAAGTCAGTGTGATGGTGAGTTGAGATGAAGGCTAGTAAAGCGTGTATGTTAGTTATGGTTATATGTAATGACTAGTTAAGAAAGTAAGTCAGTGTGATGGTGAGTTGAGATGAAGGCTAGTAAAGCGTGTATGTTAGTTATGGTTATATGTAATAACTAGTTAAGAAAGTTAGTCAGTGTGATGGTGAGTTAGGATGAAGGATAGTAAAGTGTGTATGTTAGTTATGGTTATATGTAATGTCTAGTTAAGAAAGTAAGTCAGTGTGATGGTGAGTTGAGATGAAGGCTAGTAAAGTGTGTATGTTAGTTATGGTTATATGTAATGTCTAGTTAAGAAAGTAAGTCAGTGTGATGGTGAGTTGAGATGAAGGCTAGTAAAGCGTGTATGTTAGTTATGGTTATATGTAATGACTAGTTAAGAAAGTAAGTCAGTGTGATGGTGAGTTGAGATGAAGGCTAGTAAAGCGTGTATGTTAGTTATGGTTATATGTAATGACTAGTTAAGAAAGTAAGTCAGTGTGATGGTGAGTTGAGATGAAGGCTAGTAAAGCGTGTATGTTAGTTATGGTTATATGTAATGACTAATTAAGAAAGTAAGTCAGTGTGATGGTGAGTAGAGATGAAGGATAGTAAAGCGTGTATGTTAGTTATGGTTATATGTAATGACTAGTTAAGAAAGTAAGTCAGTGTGATGGTGAGTTGAGATGAAGGCTAGTAAAGTGTGTATGGTAGTTATGGTTATATGTAATGACTAGTTAAGAAAGTAAGTCAGTGTGATGGTGAGTAGAGATGAAGGCTAGTAAAGCGTGTATGTTAGTTATGGTTATATGTAATGACTAGTTAAGAAAGTAAATCAGTGTGATGGTGAGTAGAGATGAAGGCTAGTAAAGTGTGTATGTTAGTTATGGTAATATGTAATGACTAGTTAAGAAAGTAAGTCAGTGTGATGGTGAGTTGAGATTAAGGCTAGTAAAGCGTGTATGTTAGTTATGGTTATATGTAATAACTAGTTAAGAAAGTAAGTCAGTGTGATGGTGAGTTGAGATAGTAAAGCGTGTATGTTAGTTATGGTTACATGTAATGACTAGTTAAGAAAGTAAGTCAGTGTGATGGTGAGTTGAGATGAAGGCTAGTAAAGTGTGTATGGTAGTTATGGTTATATGTAATGACTAGTTAAGAAACTAAGTCAGTGTGATGGTGAGTAGAGATGAAGGCTAGTAAAGCGTGTATGTTAGTTATGGTTATATGTAATGACTAGTTAAGAAAGTAAATCAGTGTGATGGTGAGTAGAGATGAAGGCTAGTAAAGTGTGTATGTTAGTTATGGTAATATGTAATGACTAGTTAAGAAAGTAAGTCAGTGTGATGGTGAGTTGAGATTAAGGCTAGTAAAGCGTGTATGTTAGTTATGGTTATATGTAATAACTAGTTAAGAAAGTAAGTCAGTGTGATGGTGAGTTGAGATAGTAAAGCGTGTATATTAGTTATGGTTATATGTAATAACTAGTTACGAAAGTAAGTCAGTGTGATGGTGAGTTGAGATGAAGGCTAGTAAAGTGTGTATGTTAGTTATGGTTATATGTAATAACTAGTTAAGAAAGTAAGTCAGTGTGATGGTGAGTTGAGATAGTAAAGCGTGTATGTTAGTTATGGTTATATGTAATGACTAGTTAAGAAAGTAAGTCAGTGTGATGGTGAGTTGAGATGAAGGCTAGTAAAGCGTGTATGTTAGTTATAGTTATATGTAATAACTAGTTAAGAAAGTAAGTCAGTGTGATGGTAAGTTGAGATGAAGGCTAGTAAAGCGTGTATGTTAGTTATGGTTATATGTAATGACTAGTTAAGAAAGTAAGTCAGTGTGATGGTGAGTTGAGATGAAGACTAGTAAAGCGTGTATGTTAGTTATGGTTATATGTAATAACTAGTTAAGAAAGTAAATCAGTGTGATGGTGAGTTGAGATGAAGACTAGTAAAGCGTGTATGGTAGTTATGGTTATATGTAATGACTAGTTAAGAAAGTAAATCAGTGTGATGGTGAGTAGAGATGAAGGCTAGTAAAGCGTGTATGTTAGTTATGGTTATATGTAATGACTAGTTAAGAAAGTAAGTCAGTGTGATGGTGAGTTGAGATGAAGGCTAGTAAAGCGTGTATGTTAGTTATGGTTATATGTAATGACTAGTTAAGAAAGTAAGTCAGTGTGATGGTGAGTTGAGATGAAGGATAGTAAAGCATGTATGTTAGTTATGGTTATATGTAATGACTAGTTAAGAAAGTAAGTCAGTGTGATGGTGAGTTGAGATGAAGGCTAGTAAAGCGTGTATGTTAGTTATGGTTATATGTAATGACTAGTTAAGAAAGTAAGTCAGTGTGATGGTGAGTTGAGATGAAGGCTAGTAAAGCGTGTATGTTAGTTATGGTTATATGTAATGACTAGTTAAGAAAGTAAGTCAGTGTGATGGTGAGTTGAGATGAAGGCTAGTAAAGTGTGTATGTTAGTTATGGTTATATGTAATGACTAGTTAATGACTATATGTAATGACTAGCCACAGGCTTACTTTTATTTTTCACAGACGGGTAGAAGTCAGGAACAGGTACTGGAGCCCTCAGTGGAGCAGCCCAATGCTAATCTTCTAGGAAACATAAAAGTAAGTAGCACGCAGCAATCCCAGCTTGCTTTTCTTTTTATGTATGGCGTCCTTTGATGTCATATGATACTGTCAACCTGAGAGGGTTAAGACTCTGGAAACACAATCTTAAATACAGAATACTAAACTTAGGTCTTATGTTTGCAATCCAGCAAGGCTTAAATGGAAAAACAAAATAAAAATATAATGATACACATAATAAAACACAGACAGTGGTCTGATCTGGTCTGGTGGTTTAATATTCCAATTTAGGCGTGACTGACTGTTTTCGTATGGAAAGGACAACAACATTCGCCAGAAACTAAAGACCTTTTCTCTATATCATGATGTAAACTACGGAGTTCTGGACACTAATTTAAATTTACACAAAGTAAATGTACAAAAACACACAAACATCAGCTGAACACATGTTAGTGTCACTTCCACCACTCACGCACGGTTCTTTATGTTGCAACGGTGGCACACACAGCCTTGATCAAAGGGACCACCTTTAAAAGTCAGTGCATGAACACATCATATATCTCCACCTTCAGAATAAAAAAAAAAACAGTAACATTTCCAACATATTTTCACATAATACCTCTAATTAATAGGGTTGTAAGAAAATATCAAAAAATCAAATATCGCAACATTATGTTTAGTGATACTGTATGGATTCTTAAAAACACAGTATTGATTATTAATTAGCAGCTTACATGCAAAAGATTCCTGGCAGACAGTGAATCATTGTGTGTTGTGTTTAAACCTCTGACCACTAGATGGCAGTGTTGTAATCAATTTTCACCTCCACTCCAACATTAACAAGCAGCACAAGGGCGCAATGCTATTGTCAGCACTGGCAAACCTGTGTATATAGTGGTGTGATTTTATAGTAGAATTTTAAAAATCGCAATATATCATTTCCAATATTGCAATGTAGCGCAACATTGATTTGTGACCGATATGTATTGTATCGCCAGGTACTTGCCAATACACAGCCCTACTTATTAATCAACGTTGCGTCAAACTTCAGTTTCATCAACGAGATATCTTCATGATCAAACTCACATCTAGTAGTTATGTGAATCAATGCATTAAAAATACTTTTCACCTGTAATAATAATAATAATAATAATAAGATGAACATATCAATAAACACTAAAAGTAACCAAATGAAGATGCGAAACAAACCGCCTCTAAGCGGCTAGTCTGCGCTGGTTCAATCAAAAACAGACTGACAAATGCATAAGAAAGTAAAACGCTACATAGGAGGACGTGTGTGATTTCTTTGGAAGGCTGCAATAACCCCTTCGTTTTCTGACAGCCAACAACAGTAAAACATTTCATTGTTCCTCAACAGCTTCCTCTCCAGCAACTTCGGAACAACACTTTAATTAACTGTGAATGGGACGGTACATTCTCCAACCTGTCTACAATCTACAGCTGACTTACCTCAATGTCTATAGAGCATATTAAACTTTTCCCAAAGAAAGAAATGTTCAGCCCAGACCTGAGAATACGACCATCAAGCTTGAAGCACATACTTCAAAACACAGATTGCTGGTTTATAGTTTAAGCACGCTTCAGTGTAGAATACTCAGTAGAAGCACTGCTGAGGTTCGTGTTGGTGTCAGTAGAGCAGTTGGCAGTGGTGAAGCCTCATCTAGGGCTTTTGGAGGGACCGTAAACTGATGCTTGGAGGGTGAACAAAGCCAGGGCGCAGTTCTCCATCGCTTGCGGAGTGCTGTTACACCCCCAACGGTGGGGAACCAGAGGCATTGCTGCCAAGATGTGTATGATTATGTGTGAGACACAGCATGCACACTATGTTGGTGCAATCGGACTAGCACTTACGGCTACTCAAGTAGAGTAAAAGTGACCATAAAGAAAATCTTATCGCTCGTAAAACTCAATTGTCCTCCCTTTTTGTAAGTAAAGAGTTTGATGTATTACAGAAATATTGTTAAACATCGATCAAAACATTGTTTGGTCGATACAATTCAAAACTGGCTTGTTTCAAATTCATAGTCACAAGTAAATGCATCAGCCTATTTATTCTCTAGCAGTTTAGCTCCACCCTTCCATGCTGAAGTTACTAAAAACAACTAAACCTTTAATACTTAATCAATTTCTTAGGTTAAAGTGGATTACAGAATAATCTTTTATATTTTTTAAAGACATTAATAAGCTAAGTATACAAAAATCACCATTTATAGGATATTTACTGGACATCCAAAATCGTAGTTTATAGAATACTAAGAGTTAAAATGTTTAAATAGAAAAAATAAAAAAATGTTGTCCATCACGGTCACATGACTAAGAGTTAGACCACATTTTCTTAGAACTAAATGAGTGTCAAAGTCTGAAAAATTCACAACAGTCACAACCAAAACACATAATTCCAGTTATATAAACTTTTTGTTTTAATAAAAAATTATTGTTCACAGCTATGTTTGCTAGTCTTGACTGGCTAGTGTTTCTGAAAATGATCATATTGGCGGTGCTGAAACATTTGTAATGACAAAATGGAATGGTCAGTTATTTATTTAATAAAATTAATATAATGGTGGGATGTGGTCACTCAAAGAAAACAGAATTTCAGTCCACACACACACCCCTTTAAGCTTTTCCCTTCTAAAGGGGTCACCACGGCGCCTCAACTCGCACACAAGAGTTTTACGTCAGATGCAATGCTAGTCTAAAGTCCAATAGAATCAAAAAAACCTGAAACCTGTTTTCAATTGTGATTTGAACCGGCTCTGTAGAACGATCCATATCAGCCCTGAAAGGAACAATAACAAAAACAGGCGAATTCTAAGGGATAAAGATGGAAAGAGGGAAATATTAAAAAAAAAAAGAAAAAGAAAGAATGATGACTGCTTTTGTTTTGGCACAAACCACACAAACGGTCTAGGCCGACCTCACCTCAAACATGAAGGATATAGAGCCTTTAAAATAAAATAGCTTGATGTAGCCTATAAAGTCTGTTCTTCCCGATCAATATGTGAAGCTGCAACAACAGAAGTACAGCCACCTGAGTGGTAGGGGTGTATATAAATATCGAAAATATCGAATATCGGGATATTATGTTTTGTGATACTGTATCGATTCTCAAATACACAGTATCGATACACAGATTTCTGGCAGACTGTTAATTAGTGTGTGTTGTGTTTAAAGCTCTGACCACTAGATGGCAGTGAAGTAATCCATTTTCAGCTCCACTCCAACATTAACACGCAGCACAAGGGTGCAATGCTATTGTAAGCAGTGACAAACCTGTTCATACAGTGGTGTGTTTTAATAGTAGGACTTGAAAAATCACAGTATATCACTTTGCATGCTGTATCGCAATATATCTCAATATATTGAATCATGACCGCAATATGTGAAGCTGCAACAACAGCTCACTGTCTAATGAAAAACAAGTATCTACAGGAGAGACAAAAATCATACTTCACTTTCAATGCAAGTCAATGGAACCAGAATTTCTTCAAAGCTTTCATAATATTTTGACATGGTTTGTAAACGACTATTGTCATGTTCAAATGATGTAGAAAGCATGTTTTTCATTGGGCAGCGACGATATTAGTCTGTAAAGAGAATTTTTTTTTTGGTTAAGATATAAACAAGGTCATTCGGAGTGGTTTCCTATAGAAACTGTTCGCAGTAGTGGTGATAACCTTCTGAGAGAGCTTTTAAAGACATTACAGGCTTCAGATGGTCATTACATGAAACTGTTAGGAGCACATGCTGCTTAATGGCTGCCATTACATTATGAGAGGTTTAGAGTCCTGCTTTGGCTCCAAACATATCTTTCCCAATCTGTTTACGGTGGCGAGGTACGTGTAGGGATCGCACATCAAAAGGTCTTTTCTCGTCCACACTTTCCACAACGTACCATCATCAGCATCACATACAAAAGCTCAGACGTGTGAAGTTTCATGGGTCTTTTTTTGGGATAGTTAATAAAAGCCTAGATGTCGTGACCCCTCGTTCCGATCACCAGAGTCTGTACTTTCCCAAGAATAAACCAATTACATCAACATCAATTTGAAGGACTTCGCAAGGACCGGTACATATGCAGAAAATTGGAAAAAAAAAAGGGTGGAACGGTTCTCTAACCAAGCCTTTAAGAACCAGAGGGAAAAGGAGAGAGGGAGAGACCAAGGCACCTGAGAAAGAGAGAGAGAGAGAGAGAGAGAGAGAGAAGAGTGTGTGAGAACAGCTGCTGTGTGTGTGTGCGCGCGCTCTGTGATGAGGGACTAATCTCCCCCCCCTCAGGCTGTGATTTGGAGAATACTCGTGAGTGCTGGATTTAATCTCTCTGCCCCTCTCCCGCACAGGCCGTGCCTGTCAGCCACTTTCAGGAGTAATGGGGCCAAATTGAAAGCAGAGATTGGGAGCCGGCGTCGCGCAGGATTCGGACCGGCCACAGGAGAGGAACCGCACTCAAACCGACACGGAGAACTCTGATGGTGGGCACACACTCATAATACAATTTAGGAAAGAAAACTGACATGCTCAGCAAACACTCTGCTGAAGTCACAGGCGTGGCACACCGGGCAAAATAATCAGCAGCCAACAGAAGTACAGCCACCTCAGTGGTAGGGGTGTAAGAAAATATCGGAAAAATATCGAATATCGCGACAGTTTGTTTGGTGATACTGTATCGATTCTCAAAAACACAGATTTCGATACACAGATTTCTGGCAGACAGTGAATCAGTGTGTGTTGTGTTTAAAGCTCTGACCACTAGATGGCAGTGTTGTAATCCAGTTTCAGCTCCACTCCAACATTAACAAGCAGCGCAAGGGCGCAATGCTATTGAAAGCAGTGACAAACCTGTTTATATAGTGGGGTGTTTTAATAGTAGTATTTGAAAAATCACAGTATATCACTTTGCTTGCAGTATCGCAATATATCACGATATATTGAATCGTGACCACTGTATCACAATACATATCGTATCGTCAGGTTCTTGCCAATACACAGCCCTACTCAATGGTATTGTAAGTAACTTACAATACGATGTCATAGTTTTGTAAAAAAAAAAAAAAATATATATATATATATATATATATATATATATATATATATAAATAATTTACATAGCTTTCTCCTCTGATTGTAGCAGATTAGCCAAAACACAGTGTCTCTTTCAGCAGAATAACACTTTAAAGGGCTCATGTTCTACAATTCCAGTTATTTACCCCTCAAAGTCAATTAATTAACCATAACATTCATTTTACACCATCTTTTTTCCAGTCTTTCTTCTGCTCTTACAATTAAACCATTAACATGTTTCCTGATTGGCTAACCTGTAATTGTGTCATGTTCAAAAAGCACTCCAGACCAACATTCAGAATAAACTGGTAGCACTGAACTAAAGGGCTTCACCTTCCGCCCCACCTTCAAAGCATCATTTTCCACTCCAACAACTCTGATACAGACTGTCCGCAGTAATAACACTCCACATCGCTTCAAAATAAAGCAGGGGGGCTGACCTGCTGTAGGCTGAATGGGTGGTCATATGTAAATATGAATGGTTGTGATGTCACAAGCATGAGGAGTTCAATAATAGGTTTATACTGCTTGCAGCTCACTTTCCACTTTCTTCTCCACATTGACTGTATGGGCTCAGCAGTGACTCCCAGGCCCACCTGCAGGTCCTTATACACCAGGAAGCAAGCAAGAGCCAGGTACTGCCGACAGAGGCGGAGTGGCTCTGCTCTTTAATTTTTTTGTTTGCATCTTTGGACTATTTTAAAGTTGTGCACCTGCAAACTGAGCTTCACGACAGAACAGTATCGAAGGGGTGACGCTATGTGGACGATAGCATTATAATTTCAGCTTAGATATGCAAATAAAGTCTATCCATGAGGGTTTTTGGTTTACTTGTTTGGTCACATACAATATTTGCACAAATATTTGTTTATAAACTATGTGGACCCCCCCAAAAAAGGATTTAATACCTGCCTGAAAATATAAAAGAAACTACAAAAGCAGAGAACATTCCCGCTAGTCCTGTTCAAGTACAATGCACACAAGGACCAGGCAGTCCAACATGTTCCGTGCTTGATATAGCATGACCACTACTACTTTCTACATCAATATGCAGCCCCATTCTGTTTTTCCTGCAGTCATTTCATCTTTTTATCAGTTCAACAGCTGTTTCGGTTGGCTTGTTTGAGCTAATTTGATATATCATTTAAGAGAGTCAAGGCTGTCTCAGACACATAGAACTTTTTGAAGACCAGTCAATCATACCAACCAGAAAACAAAGCTTCCAACCTAAAAACCTGGAGACTGACCAATGTGTTTTAGTCCGTGGTCAGTTATAAAACAGTAGCAGCGCTGCGTCAATGTTAAAGATAAAAGAAATACGTGCAGCATAGGGGTGTAAGAAAATATCGAAAATATCGAATATCAGGATATTATGTT
This sequence comes from Megaleporinus macrocephalus, assembly GCA_021613375.1. Classification (NCBI taxonomy): domain Eukaryota; kingdom Metazoa; phylum Chordata; class Actinopteri; order Characiformes; family Anostomidae; genus Megaleporinus; species Megaleporinus macrocephalus. The sequence continues at coordinate 40,707,079 of CM038714.1, forward strand.
TAGTGATACTGTATCGATTCTCAAAAACACAGTATCAATACACAGAATCCTGGCCAACAGTGAATAATTGTGTGTTGTGCTTAAACCTCTGACCACTAGATGGCAGTGTTGTAATATGTTTTCAGCTCCACTCCAACATTAACAAGCAGCACAAGGGCGCAATGCTATTGTAAGCATTGATAAACTTGTTCATACAGTGGTGTGTTTTAATAGTCGGATCTGAAAAAATCTTAATATATCACTTTGCTTGCAGTATCGCAATAAATCATGATAAATTGAATCGTGAGCGCTGTATCACAATACATATCGTATCGCCAGGTTCTTGCCAATACACAGCCCTAGTGCAGCATGTTTTCTTGAATGACCTTAAAACGAGCAGACTTCAGCTCCATCGTAGAAAAGTTTCGGGTGACTGATCCACACAACATAGACCAAGTGTGTAGTGTAGATGTCGTGGTGACGGATATGTTATGAATGACGTCTTTCCTGTGTAAGAAACAACACGCCCAGTCTTTCATGTGTGGATATTGATTGCTGGTATTTACTAAATGCCTTGCCCATCATTGTTGATGGATTGGTCACCACAGTGATCCGAAACACAAAGGGAAAGGCTGGAATGGAGCAGGTCGAGGCAAAAGTGGCTGGATGTAACTAATATATGATCATTCTTCTCATTCCTGGACTGAAGCCTTCAGTTCATACTTAAAAACATGCTAAACAAATGTTGAACATCTCCAAATAGCAAAGGCAGTAGGTTAGTGCTGTGGTAAGCCACAGTCATTAAAATACAACTTCAATTCCAGCCAGCCAGCCTAGACTAGGCTGTATTTACGAAGCACACTGCCAAGGGAGCCTAAATTTAAACCTCCACTGGATATCATTACAATTGCAATTCCTCCCGGATCATTCACTCGGTTTCTGCAAAAGGCAATTACAGTAATAGCCATCGTTCACTTAGCCTTGGCTTTGCAAGTGCCGTTCGACTTTAGCCGCTGGAGCGTCTGGGAGAGGATCATCGTCGCTCGCAAAGACTGTAGCGCGCTCTAATCTCTCGGAAAACACCAACGCTCCAACCCCAACACACTTTAGTTATGGAGATCAGCAACGGTGAAACAATAACAACCACAGGAGAGATTATGTCTTCAAGTAAACACACGAAGCAATTTTCAGTTTGCCGAACACGACTCTGACTGGTAAAGGCTGCAGTGCTAAGCTCTGAAGTGTGCAGGGACGCTAGTGAAATATGACCCAAAACCAATCGATGACTCTGGGCGCAAGCAAGGCCATTAGGAGGTGTGAAATGTGAGAAAGACACACCACTCTAGCGGTGACCTCGCCAAGTTTTTTTAAAAAAAATATCTAGCTAAAGGCAGGTAAGACACAATATGCCACAATAACAAGAACCTGGTAGTTTGGGAGTGGCTGAAATCATTAATGGCTGCCTGAAGTGGGTGACAATGAACTGCTGGTTAATCACAAAGTGCTCACATGCTTACAGAATGAGAGTTATCCAGCAGTCTATAATCAGCAGTCTAGGTTTTGGAACGAGTAGCTTATTGGCTCACAGACGCTGATAAGACTGACTACCTAAGTCCAGAAATTGGAATTCAGAGTAATAATTTTCCAATACTTGGAAGTACTTAAGTGCTTGATACCATGAAAGTAGGGCTGGACGATAAAACGATAATGATAATTATTGCAAAATAACGTTTCCTCGATGGAACTATAAGACGTAGTCGATAGAAAATGGATAGAATTAAGTTCCGTCCTTGTTTTGAGAGACGACATGTATGTATGTATGTATGTTGTAGGAGTTCGAGTGAGAACGCTGAGGCAAAGTTGACTTTAAACCAAAAATCCCGAGGAGGGAAACTTTATTTTCTAACGAAAACAGAATCACTAAACCAACTCCCCATTTGAGCCCATATGTATGTATGTGTGTGTGTTTAATTTATTTGAAATACTGTTGTGTACTGATCTTTAGTATGTTTGTCTATCTTCTGATAGAAAATAAATCAGAGGATAAAAAACAATTTAACAAAAGTTTTAAATTTTGATATCTTCACTTCTCACATAAAGTAAAAAGGAAATAGTGATTTGAATTATATCGTGATATATATCGATATCGACTGATATGAAAAAAATTATCGTGATAAGATTTTTTCCCCATATCGCCCAGCCCTACATGAAAGTCAAATCTGATTACCAGCCCAAACAATAATGATGCTGCAGACAAAAATTCTTTACACAACAGTTAAAATCTGTCTTCTTTAGGAATTCTTGCGAGCTGGTATTATGGTAAATTGATTTCTTTCAATAATTGATTTCTTTTTTTTGCAAAAAAAACAGCTTAAAATTTATGACAGTTGTGAATATGACAATATCACAAAATGTGGGCTCACCAATTAAAATGCTGAGCTATCCCTGGTTTTTGGAAAGCAAGGCATCATTGCAGCCTTTAAAATAATCTATATATCCAAACATAAAGGCTGAAGTTTATTTTTTACAATATTCCTAAAGTCTGTACTATCTGACCCTGAGCCGCTTTAATGCACAGTATAGGGCAGCCAATCAGAACGCTTACATTTCATTTACATCTCAACCGCAGCAGTCACAAAACTAGCCTGTTTCATTCTAAAGGATGAAGAGAAGTCAGAAAATACGACTGAAGAAATGAATTGCGACTGTTTTTGGTACACAAAACCACAAATTTCCGGGGGAAAAAAACAAAACAATATACAACCAAAGGTAGAATATGCACTCTAACATCAAACTGATCACTTGCAACCAGTTAAGTGCCTTTAGGACCCAAGACGACCAATGAGATCGTATGTGTAAGGTTTTAATAGTGTAGAACGTAGAACTACGATTAGCCATGGAATTTGACTAGGGGGCGGTGAGCACACGTGCCCTGAGCGGTGGGCAGCCCTTATCCACGGCACCCGGGGAGCAGTTGGGGTTAGGTGCCTTGCTCAAGGGCACTACAGTCACGACTTGCCGGTCCCGGGGATCGAACCGGCGACCTTCCGGTCACAAGACTGGATCCCTAACCTTCAGGCCACGACTGCCCCCAAGAACTATCCACCTGGCCGGATTCGAACCCACGATCTCTGTGTTGAGAGACGAGCTCTCTGTCGTTGCGCCACAGGTTCTGCCCACAGCCAGAATCCTACCAACAGGAAAATAGCATGAGGCAAGAAATTCACCAAAAACAGAATGTCATGGGACTTAAAACCCACAAACAATAGAACGGCATGAAACTTAAAACTTAGCAATAAAACAACTGCACAGGGTTAAAATCCACCAGCCGGAGAACCACATGGGGCTAAAGACCACCCAACAGGAGAGAGCCATGGTGCAAAAACAATCCACCAATAATAAAACAACATCTAACAATCTAGAAAACAACAGAACAACATCAGGCTGGAAATCCACAAACAGGAGAAATGACCTTCACAATCCACCACGAAGGAGAACAGCATGGGGCTAAATATCCACCAATATAAGCAAAGCTTGAGATGAACCGGAACTCACTTCTAAGTGGGTTACGGCCATTTTTCTGAATTGTAGGGGCAATGGTCAGAGAATATTAGGAGAAATCGCATCACAGCCTGGCACAGAATTCAGCTGAGATCTTCTTGGTATCGTTTTATTTAGCGGGACATGCAGAAAACTTGCAATCAGTTTGCAGTGACTTTAATATTCATCCAAAGATTTCCCACAACAGTTTCCACAATAGATCCTACTAACAGACATTCATTATGCTTTCATGGTGCTCATGAAGAATTACACATTTCAGAAGATCAAACCTGATCTGTAATCTTTCATAAGCAGGTAATGAACCACTTTTGAAATTAGACAGGGTCGTGAACTGCACATTTTCCAATTTCAGATTAAACAGTGTGATAATGCATTAGCTTTCAGCCGCCGGCGTTTGGCAGCCTGAGATAAGGATTTGCAGGTGGCCTGCTATGATACAATAACGCTGCCAAAGAGATCCATAACCCAAATAATTGAGTTACAGTATCAGCAATTTCTCCTTGTATTTAAGGTATGAACTCGTAGGTACTTTTCTTCATTGAGATATTTTACTGTCATTTGCAGTGTTTGAAACTCTTCCACTTATAATGATAAATGCAGTTACAAACTGATTCAGGGATAAACAGCCCCCTGTTCATACTTCTACCAAAACAACAGTGATCTCTCAATAGCTTAGAATGGTTTAGAGCTCCCTCATGATGAGGTTTCATGAACAGTTATGGGAGCTGAACTGAGATCAACTAGCCAATGAAGCCAATAGTTCTACAAATCATTTCTATTAATGACTAGGTGCGATATATATATATATATATATATATATATATATATATATATATATATATATATATATATATATATATATATATATATACACACACACAATACAGAGCAACTGGGTGTTTTACTTCATCAACTTATTTAGTGATCGTAGGAAACCTATAGATAATTAACAAGCATCACATTAACAAAAACAATAGCAAAATGAAAAGTTCCAGCTTCCCTTGGCAGCCTCCACTGCAACAAAGCTCCACAAGCTGTATAGGAGCGAGAGGCTACAGTCCTGGAGGAGTTGGATCCATTCGTGAGATATTATATTCAGTTGTGTGCAAACTAAAGGCACTAGAGAACACACATCAGCACATCTAGTGCACTTTACGATGTGCAGAATTCTAAATATTGAAGAAAAACAAACAAACAAACGGCCAATGCTACCCTCACTGGACGCTGGCGATGAAGACTGCATTCACTGTGTATAAACCACATAATCTTTACATTTAGCGTAATAATGTACATCCTACATAAAATGTTACAGAATTACTGAAAAAGTAATTGAAAATAACAACAAAGCTTGTTTTCTCCATTCAGTATCCAAAACATTCACAATAGCAAAATGTGCTGCTTTTTTAAAATGCAAAACTTGTTTTAAAGCAAATAAGAGGTTTATCATGACTTACTATCCAATATTAATTTGTTTAATATTTAAATTATATTTAAACTGTATAGTCTAGTTAAGTAACTGCAGGTACAGCTAGTCTGCAAACTTTGCAATACAAAACAGTTAAAGAAGTTTGTGCATAAGCTGTAGCTTTTGGTAACTGTAGTAGCAGCCATGTATCACAGATGGAGTAGTTTGGAACCTAAAGCTCAGCAAACTGAATGTTAAGGCTTAGAAATGGGTTTAAATGCACCTGGGAAATGAATGAGGTTGCTGGGAAGTTCTGCCACTGAAATCAAAACTGGTGTTTGCCCAATCCCTCTCCCCTCCGAGGGCTCATCTAACACCCTTCACTTGAGCTAATAAAGTAATAGAACAGCACTGGGGACTCCCCCAAGGGGAAAAGAAGAGGCCAAGTGGATGTGAACTTGTTAAAGCCAGAACTTAAACAGGGGTCATGACAGAATGGAGCCAAGGCCACAGATAAAACAAATAAATCAAAAATAAATCAATAAAACAAGTGTTGGGTTTGTCCATGTGGCAAACCTGTAGGGTTAGCAAAGACCTAAAAAGTAAACAATTTACTAAAAAGTTAATTTTCAACACATTTGTAGTTGCTAATTTGAGTTACTTTGAATAATAACAAATATGAATCCACGTCAACCTGAGACCCTTTGCGGATTGTTTGACTGAGATCAACTGTTTGAACATGTGAGTTAAAACAGTAATTTGAATGCATTAACTAGTGGACAAATCCACCTGAAGACCAGCAGAGGACACTGATGTATTGAGCTGAGTGCAGGAAAAATATATTTGCTTTAATTTAATTTAAGGTATCCACATAAGACCAAATCCAAGCGAGTTTGATTAACCGTTACAGCCTCCAAGTAATCGTTTTGGATGCTTCCTGGATTATTTGGCCAGAGCAGTACCTGGGTAATAATAGGAATAGAGATTCATACTGGTAACATACTACCTACGACTATTGGACACAATCAGTACGTAACAGCTAAGGTCATTCTGACAGACTGTAATACGGAGGTGTTGGGGACGGTTTGGCTTCTACCGTTTTATTGAACCATAAAAGAAGAACTTGTTAACCACATGGAACTTGGAGTGATGGTGATTGTAAAGGGAGAGGAACCAAGAGAAGCACCACAGTTAATCTATTCATTTTACAATAGGCTGCTCACCAATTATTTTTAGAAACAATTCATACCCACAGCCTTACTATGTATTGACCTAGCAGTCCATATCCTCTTCTTCATCTCCCCACTTCACCACCAGGACTCTCCAGGTCCACCCCAGACTGCTCCTCAAACTCCAATCAGTATCCATCACCGTGGCATGTGAGAAGCCTCAGTTTTCTCAGTGGACTTTCAACAGACACAATCCAATAAGAGTGGCTCTCCGTCAGGCCAGATGCATGCTAGCGGCCTTCGGTGACTAATAGCATGGGCGCGCTCGTGTTAGCCGCAGGATCTATCGGTCAATTAGGTTCTGCCACTGGTGAAAGAATGAAGCCTGGCAAGAGCAGACCAGGAAGGTGTACGGCTTCTCATACTAAAGATGGGAATATATATTCAAGGTCATTGGCAGTCAGCTCGTCTACAAATGTGGATATAAGAAGACCGAGACTATCCAAACAGTACTAATAGCCCCTTCTTCAAACCCCTTAATCGGAGCAGAAGTGAAATAAGAGAACATTTAGCCTAATTAAACATAACCCAGTGTTTGTTAAAGCGTCCGTCAGGAATTGCTCAATTATTCCCCTCCAACATAATGCAACGGCAAACCTTTTTCAATGTGTGGTCTTCTAAGCATCGCTTTGCAGCATCATTAATGGAAAACCGTCTGGTGCAGCGGTACCAAACTTGTCAGGTCAGGACGACCCCAGATTTAGCCAATTAGCAGTACCATTCATTGGCCTCATTCAGAGCGCTGATGCACAACAATCTTCTGGACTGTTGAAGCTATTATATTCTACTCTTTTCGATCCACACTGCAGGAGTTGTGAAGCCGACAGACTTTCTAATACAGCTGTTTCTGTAATGATGGGTATACCACCCATGGATACCACTCTGTTATTATTGTTTATTCAGATTACAAACTGGCATTAAGTGAGAAAAACAAAAAAAAACAAAGATGTAAGAAAGATGTAATTTTCTATTAGTGTGATGTGCTAGTGTGGCATTATAGCAGCACAACATGTTAACTAGTGATGTTTGCAAATGTCAGCTCTGTGGGTTTCAGCAAGTAATACATTTGCAATTTAACAAGCAATCTTGTAAAAGACAGACCGTGGCTAAATGTGGTGTCTAAGCAGAAATGGAGGAAAGAGAAAGAGGGGGACAAAAGGTGCCTTCATCAGCTCACCGATTTTCAATACAGAGAAGTAGCTTATGTAAGCTCCGGGGGTCAGGCCGTCACTGACTCACAGTCACAGCAGTGCAAACGTATGTTGTTGAAAGTAAAAAGTTTGTAGCATGCTCCAGTGAGCAGAGTGCATTACAGATGAACAGCTGTGTTTGTTTTAGCGTCCATATTTGGACTCTATTGGTCTTATTCCTGCTTGATTTGGTCACCATAAGACTCAGTCTTGGGTAATCATCCAAAATCGCCTACTAAGTCAGTAGGTGGTAGATTGGAGCCAGTACGTACTGCTTGAGCGGTAGAGTAGTAGCTATTTCAGTTCGCGAGTGTTTAGTATCCACACAACCAACGTCCTGTGACGCAATACTGTAAGTGCCCGGTTATTCATTTATAACCACTATTTTTGTGACACTGACCTGCGTTTTTGTTTGAATCCGTACTTAAACAGGGTCGGGCTGCATCTCGGAAAAGATGAAGCAGAAGGAACATAACTTTTTACCTCAGAAGTAGCGCCAACTTCTGCAGAGGCAGTTCACCAACAGTACACATAGCCAACGTACCGCTTTTTCAACCGCTTTGAAGCTCTGAAACTTCAGTTGACTTATGGGATAGCACAGCGCGCTGCAGTCGCATACTTTAAAAATGTCTCCCAAACCAGTAAATCATCCAGGTAATGTTTGCAGACTACTCGACGAATACTGAGTATTCAGACTGACTAGGCGCGCTCGCCTACTGGTTTCGCCTACGGAGTAGTATGGAAATAGGTGATTTCACAACCCTAGCCTTGGAATATTGGATTTGACAAAGGTGGTCAACTAGTGCCTGGGAGCTAAGCCTAGCTTGTAGAATTGTTTCAATCAAACATACTTACATGGTTTATGACGCTGTACGACATACTGTTAACTATAAAAATAGATAAAAGTACAGTCTGAAAGGATGGGGCAGCAGGTACAATGCAAGGAAAAACCAAAAGTAAGTCTACTCTGATTTGTATTTCAACTAAAACAGGAAAACAAAGTCAATAAGGTACCAAACAGGGGCAGATTAAGGCTATAACCATGTTTTATACAGGTGATGCAGTTATGCTTGGATACAAAAGGAGCACCTAAAGAAAGACCTTGCTATAAATGCATCAGCAGCAAAACCAGCAGTTTAAGAATAGCGTTCCTCAGCAAGCAATTACAAGGACTTGAGGTATTTCACCATCCATATTGCAGAAGAACACTGAAAGACTCTGGAAATGTGAAGAAATCTGTGTAAATGCCACGGGCGAAAATCATAACCCACCGCTCCTGACTTTTGATCTCTCCGACAGCGCTGCATTAAAAACCAGCATGCTTGATGGAGATCATTACATGGGCTCGGTAAATCTTCGACAGCCTGCTGTCATACACTGTTTATCACTGATGCAAGTTAAAACTGTAATATGCACAGTGAAAAGCTTAACACCATGCAGTAACGTGACGAGTCAAGGAGCAGTGTAAAGCGCGGGTGCCAGGCTGGCCTTCCTGTCTGCTGTTAAAAAAGCGTGGCGTGTTTTTAAGTTTTAAATGTGACAAAGACGACACTATGAAGTCACACGGCTGAAGACTGTCAAAACACTCAGCTTTCAAAACTAGATCAGTTTGTGTCTTCAGACCCCAAACGATTACTAAGCACGGTTAAAAGGAAAGGTGATGTAACCCAGTGGTAAACATGCTCCTGCTCCAAATTTTTCTGAACGTGTTGCAAGCAGTCAAATCTGGAACGGAGATATACTCACAGAAAACAATGAGGCCTAACAGGTCAAATAAAAATACCGTGTTTTTAAATGTTTTCAATTTAAAGCAGGTCAAAATCACTACATCACTGCTTTCTGGTTTTGTAGCTCCAGTGTAAAGAAGCAAGGTTCGGACCCCAAAACCTCAGACTAGCTAACTAAATAAACGCAGAAAACCAAACAAAAACAATTAAGTGTGGGACACTCAGTCTTCACAGTGGTTGGGTGTTTGTATAGGTGTGTGTGTGTGTGTACGTTTAAAAAGCCAGCCTCAAATACCATGTCACCATGATCTCAGGGTCAGAGAACCCATCTGCAGCAATTCCTGGATGACAAACTGCCTCCATTTAGCCAACAGATAAAATCCTGTAAGAGGCGATACCAGCATTTTACAAATGAAAGGCAATGACTATGATAAAGTCCATGCTGGGCTCCCAATACATTCCCAGCACTTTCTCTTGCTGCAAAAACGATGAGCTGGTCAATTCTGTGGGTGCCTTTTTAATTTTAAAAATGCAGACTCAGCGTAACATGTTCATGTAACCATTCATTTTCATTACCAATCACCCATAAACTAATAAGAAAAATTATCCCCCCCCCAAAAAAAACACACAACATATTTAATAGGGCTGGGTATCGCCACTGATTTCCCGGATAAATTCGATCCCGATTCACAAGGTCCCAATTAAATTCGATTTCCGATTCGATTCAGGGGCCGGAATGCTAATTTTAAAGATCGATCTCAGGTTTATACGAATCGATATCATATTATTCAAATGAAGATCGATTTGAATTGAAAAATCGATTTTTTAAACACACCCCTAATATTTACTGAATATTAAATAAAATAAATACTAACTAATACTAAGATCTAGGTAAAATGAAAAAAAATGTCCAGTTGTTGATGATAATTATGTGATTGTTGCTAAATTCAAAGGAATAAAGCAAAACTTTGGCCAAGAATCAACTGTACTCAACTTACAACTTGCTTACAAATGACTGTAGTTCCGAACTGGACCTACAAGACAAAGTTAACTGCAATCACACGCTTGCCTTAAACCGTCAAGTTACTAAGTCATATTGATTTTTTGGCATTTAATAAAAAGGTTTAAGAATTAGAGATCGACCAATATATCGGTCGACCGGTATATCGGTCTGCCGATATATCGAGCCGATATTTGGCATTTTTTTATATATCGGCATCGGACGATATCAGTGTTTCGCAGCGCCGTTTTAAAGTCAGGCTCGTCCACGGGCAGCCCTGTGCTTTTGTTGTGGTGAAACGTGCTGCTGCCGCATGTAAAGGACCCCAGGTGAAAACATGAACCAGAGCGGATGTTTTACTCCTTAGCTCCGAGGCTAAAGCTAACTGCTGTAGTGTAATACACACACTAACACGTTACTGTTACACAGTGAGTCTCTCCGGAGCAGCCAGAGCTTCCCATATATTACTCAGCTTCCAGCACTCGAACCAAACGGAACTAAAGAGCACACTGGGTTTTTTTCTCTCTCTTTTTCTCTCTCTCTCTCTCATCCACCTTAAAGAACACCTTAAAGTTATGTGTATGATGAAATGCATGTTAGACTCTGTCAGCAGTAATGTGGTCATACTGTATTTTTTGATGGACAGATAAAAATATTACGTTTTTTCTTGTTAAGTCAGTGTTCAGTAAATGATATTAAGTTCAGAAATGTTGTGCATCCACTTATTATTACTAGTGTGACATTTAAGCAGCAAATAAAGCAAACTTCTAGATATCGGCCCTAAAAATCAACCCATAGCAACTATCGGCTGACCCTGACCTCTAAACATCGGCTACAGAAAAAACCATATCGGTCCATCTCTATTAAGAATAGCTGCTAATGCTATTTTAAACTATGCAAGGGACCTCTGTTTATTAGCCTCATAGCTCCAGCACTAAAACAAGTGATGCAGTTATTCATACACAGCCAGAAAGAACATATCCTCATCAGACATCCTTCTAGACAGAAACGTGGCTAACTGCACTTCTCCTGCATATAAGGGGTTTAAGAAAATATCGGAAATATCGAATATCGGGATGTTATCTTTGGTGATACTGTATCGATTCTCAAAAACACAGTATCAATACACAGATTCCTGGCAGACAGTGAATCATTGTGTGTTGTGTTTAAACCTCGGACCACTAGATGGCAGTGTTGTAATCCATTTTCAGCTCCACTCCAACATTAACAAGCAGCACAAGGGCGCAATGCTGTTCTAAACATTGGCAAAACTGTTTATACAGTGGTGTGTTTTAATAGTAGTATTTGAAAAATCACAATATATCACTTCGCTTGCAGTATCGCAATACATCGTGATATATTGAATCGTGACCGCTGTTTCATGATACATATTGCATCGCCAGGTTCTTGCAAATACACAGCCCTACTAGGTGGTCCGGGAAAACAAGCCTGAGACACCAAACACTTCTTGTCTGACTGTCTATTCCTGGTGTAAGTGGAAAATGGTGTAAAGCTTATTTTTCTCTGAACCTTTTTCCGTAGGAGCTACAGCGCAGAAAACAGGGCATTGTGTGTTTGTGGTGAAACTCCAGAGTCTAAAAGCAGTGCCGAATACAGCAGGGTGACGGTTTCCTGCTGAGGAAGATCATACACGCTAATTACATAACTCAAGAGTGCCGTCATCTCCAAACTGCAAACTGTCTCTCTGCAAACTGCAAACTTTTTCAAAGGGCTCAACCCAAAACAAACGCCAGAATAATTTCCAATCCTGAGATGATGAATTATACTATTAGAATGCTAATCACATGCAGCACGGATAACAGAATTTTGACAGGAACTGCAACTCTAAATAATATCCTGGTTCTCAAACACCAGGGAACAGACAAAACGTTAAAACCATCCAGTGCTACTGCAGTTAGAAGGAGGGACAAGAAAGACGATGTTTAATCACAGTACGCACAGTTTCAGGAGCACATCATAGGCATTACCTGTAAATCTGGATCAACTTCCTTCCTAGAAATAGAGATTTAGATCAATCGTTATTAGGCAGTGAACAACAACTAATCTTTTCATTCACACTAAATTAGGGCTGTACCGAATCCTAATTGGCTGTTCAATATAAAGGTTTGATTATTCATTTCATTCAATCTAACAATCAGAAAACACACTGGCATTAGTCTTAGTGTGGATGTTGACCATATTAAGAAAGTCATATCCAACAGAGTCACGAGAACATATTTTTCAGCATTTAATAATCAATAAAAGAGCGCACGATGATAGATCTGAACTGCAGCCTACTTGAATTGCTGAAATATAGTGTCAGGCTACTGTATGGCTAATGTAAATAAGCTTATTTTACTTTTATGTCCATTAAAAACAGCATGTAATAAAAAAAAAATATACATCAAAATAAATGTATAGCATTGCCTTTTACACAATGGCAGACATCTGTACAACAGGAGCAACCAACTTTATTTCTCTTTTAATAAGAAATTATTTAAGACTTATTTAAAAACAGCAGGTCTGTACATTTAAAAAAAATCCAGGGCAATTCATTTAAACACCAGCGCATGCTGTAATACAAGACATATTTTTTTAATTTCTTTATTTATAGTATCTAAATAAAACATTATTTCTGCTCATTTTTGTGAGCGTATGTGTTTCCTATCCTATTATAATTCACACTGACTGACCAAATAACAAATCCATTTGGACTGTTGGACTTTCCAACTGATGATTCAAGGTGTTGATTTTTAGGGGCAGCGCTGCAATAAAACACTCACTACACTGTTACAGGTGCTTTTTCCATGTAATTGTTCTGTTAGTATGTTTGACAAAAAATATACTTATTTTAATTATTATTAGGTCAGTTACATGATTCTAATTCAAGACTAAAGCATGTCTTGAGTCAGAATCATGTTACTGACCAAATAATAATAATTATTATTTGGTCTAACACCAAAGCTAAGTTCACCACTAGCTCATCACACTTATTTATCAGTCTACTTAGGCTTTAGTTGGAACCGGAAGTGTGTAAATGAGCAGTGATGGTGTAAATATGTGATATACTTATTAAAATTATAAAAGTAACTGAATTCCATTTCATCCTAACCCTGTGAGTCATCGAGGAGTCAAGTACCACCAACTCGTGCAGTGATGTTTATTGATGTTTAAGAGGGACTTTCTGGGAAAATGTGAAGAATCTGTTAAAGCCTTTCAGAGTGGTTCAATGTGAACATGGATTTCTTTGCAGTGGTGGTTGCAATGTCTACATTTTAAATTCATTTAAAGACATTTTGTTTATTTACATGTCCTACATGTACCTCATTACTATAAATACATTTTAAAAATATTTAAGGCTTTTCTCTCTCAAAACTACTGTAAAATCAGTCAGTGTTCCAGGCATTGAATGTTACGGACATCTAGTTCCAGTTACCACAGTTGCGACTTGACAAATTTCCACTGAATAGTACATTTCCTATTAAATCTGAATGACTTTCTTCATATCTCAACCATTCAATTATGCAAAACATTAAAAATTATTGGAATAATCTTGTTATGCAACTTGAATGATGCACAAAAAACAAAACAAGTGTTTCATATTTTGCACCAAACAGGCTAGGGCTGGGCGATAAAACAATAACGATAATTATCGCAAAATAGCGTTTCCTCGATAGAACTTTAAGACGTAGTCGATAGAAAGTCCATAGAATTAAGTTCCGTCCATGTTTTGAGAGACAACATGAACAGCCAATGAGAATGAGAATAGCGCCGCCCCAAAACCAATCAGGTGGCCGAACTAGAGTTCCAGCCATTTAATGTTTGGTTGAGGCACACAGCACAGAGTGTAGACGTAGCAGCAGCTTAACCCACCAGCTAGTTATCTGGTCACTGCAGGCGTCACAGTCGAGAACAAAATAAGAGAAAAAAAAAAACGAAAGAAAACGTTACTACTACTGAAAGAAACATGTTAAATGTGTCAATAATCTTCAAATAATCCGCTAAAATAGGAACAACTAGTAAACAGGTGTCCTGCTGCTGTGTTGACAAAGCGCTACGGGGTGTTTGAGCTTCAAGTGCACACACGTGTGTAGCAGTTGTACTGTTGTGTTGTGCAGAGCTGACAGAGCACCACACTGTTGTGTTTCTGTGTAAAACACTCCCACAACTTTAGATTCACGGGAGTGATTGTTTGTAACTGCAGCTTGCGCTCCGGATAAATGCTAATCGACGTAGTTTCGTAATCGATAAACATAAATATGTATACTTTAGGAGTTCGAGTGAGAACGCTGAGGCTAAGTTGACTTTATAACCAAAATTTCCATGGAGGGAAACTTTATTTTCTACCCAAAACAGAATCGCTAAACCAAAAGGTTAAAATTCAATTTAAGAAAGAATTTAAATTATATCTTCCTATCTTACCTAAAGTAAAAAGGAAATAGTGATTTGATTTATATCGTGATATATATCGATATCGAATGATATGAAAAAAAATATCGTGATAAGATTTTTCCCATATCGCCCAGCCCTAAAACAGGCTAACAAACTGCTTGCAAATAATCTCAGTAATTGAACCACATAATACTCTTTATCTACCAGTTATATTGCCAAAACATGGTTAAAACACTTATATCCCAGTACATTACAGTATGAACAACATAATCACCCAGTTGTACGGTCAACAGTCAAGTATACAATTTCACAGAGACTGGCAGATAAGCCTCGCCTTAGATGTTTCATAAGCCTGCATCTTAAGCTCTGTGACAAATTGTTTCACTTGGTCATACATCGCCAAGATGAGCGATCAATGAAATTCATCAGTAAGATCTGATCAAATCTAATTATAAACGACTGGCCTTTGTTAACGATGACTGAAATTCAGAAGCTGAAGCCCATTACTAAACTGACATTGTAATATTATAAAAAAAAATATTTCGCTGTCAAGGAACATCACAGTTGGCGCCTTGACCATAAAAACCAGGACTTCACTCACACAGTGGATTTTCAGCGGCATATAAAACCCCATGTTGAAACCCATTTACACCTCGTGATGACTGCAGAGAAGCATGCACGTCCACCACCTGCAATTCTTTTTTTGAGCCGAATTTGCGTCTTTGAAAACAGTCTCGCTGCCCATCAATATTTTAGCACATCAGAAAGGCTCTCGCATCATCTGAGGATTCATACGGCCGCGTGATAGAACCACTCTGGGTTTCCTTCACCATCTCCGATGTGTGATAGATGTCACTCCTGCATGAAAGACTACATGACAGGCAGCATGTGTAGCACTGTGGACCACAGAACGCATTGTTTGTAGCTGGGGTTTTAGCACATTGTGTACACTTACTAGAGCTCTGTCTCGCTGGTGCAGTTACACACTGTAGCCAATACGTTGATGCAGGTCCAAAAAATACCGGCCTGTGTAAAGAAGACAGACCACCTTTCCTTTTTAAACTCAATTCCAAAAAAGGTTGGAACAGTAAATCAAATGTAGAATAAAACCAGAAAGTAGTGCTTAGTAAACTCAATAGCACACAGAAAAGAGATTTAACATTTTCTCATTATTTATTTTTATACACTAATTCCAAATTGGCTGCCTATAACGCATTCCCGAAAAGTTAGGACAGAGGCAACGTAAGACTGGGAATAGTCCAGCAGTTGAAGAACCATGTTTCTCAACACGGCTGCAAGGAATTTAGGCATTTCTTTCATCTATGATCCACAACTTTATTCAAACGTTCAGAGAAACTAAAGAAATGTGTGTGTGTAAAGGACAAGGCATAAAATGAAAATTAAATGTCCGTGACCTTCCATCCCTCAGACGGCACTGCATTCAAATCAGACACCCTTTTGTAATGAACAGAACCATAAGAGCTCCCTTCTCAGTACAACACAGCTGGTGGACTGCACCTACAAAGGCAAGTTACAACTCAGCCAAAGCCATATAGGAACATCCAGAAACCCTGCAGACGTCTCCGACCTAAGACACGTCTGAAATGGACAGACTGTCCATCTCAGACTGTCCAACTGTTTTTGGAAATAATGGCCAATATGTTCTTTGGGCCAAAGAGGAAAAAGACCACCCTGACTGTCACCAACACTTGCTACTGCAGTGTATTATGAAGCACAATTTAGGACAACGGAGGCCTCGGACTGCTGAGCAGTTGTAGTGTTAACTCAAGCAAGAGCCTCAATCATAATCCGATAGTCCTGCTTCGCGTCTGCATTACAGGGATAGTACGCAGCTTCGTCTCGAACTCCTTTCCTGATGTGGAGCCAGTCTATTTGTTCACTTTCTCACCTGACTGATCAGTCCAGAGGTTTCTTATTAGAATGGGGAGATGCTCTGGTATTCTCATTTTCCTGAGGACATCCCATCGTTTTAGGTGGTCAACACAGTCGACAACTGTCCTGTAGTCAATGAGGACAAGTTGACTTTCTTCTTCAGCTTCTTAGCTTTTAAGTGATCTAGTATCCGGTCTTTGGTCCTGGGATATAAACTGACCTTGATTGAGATGGCCAGGTTGAGATGTTTACTGAGATCTGTTGGCATAACTTGGTCAGCACTTTACCCGAACCTTTTTCAGAATCTTGAAACATTTCCCATTCCAGTGTTATTGATTCCTGTGGCCTTCTTCTTTGGCTATGCTCTCAGGGTCTGTGTGGCTTTTTCCTTTTTTTAGTGGTAAAGGTGTGTTTGGGTAGTAAACATCAAACATCTCTTGGCAATTGACATCTTCGTTGTAGAGTTCTTTTGTTTCTTCTGTTTTTTAGGGTGTGCTTTATCTGTTATGTCCATTGGCACCTGTTAAGAAGACCATGGCTGTTTCCCCATGTATGGTCCCTTTTTTAATATCTTTACAAACATTGTTGTAGTCCTTGTCTAGTCCTCCAGACTAGTCCTTATCCTTCCTGGCAGTCCTCTGGAATTTACTGTCTAGTTCTCTTAAAAGGTCTTTGAGCTTCTTTGTCCTTTACTCTTCTTTGCAATCTCCACTCCAGGTTTCATACTTTCTCCGTTTTCTCTGATTCTTCTTTGAGTTCCTTCTTTAGCTCATCTGGGTGTCTGTCAACGTCCAGCATTTGAAATGGATTCCTGATGATTTCTTTGAAGACGGCCGGCATGTTTTCCGGACCATATTTGATCAAACATCTGATTGTTTTTGGTTTTCCTTAAAGCCTGCACAACAATAGTTTCAGATCAGTTTCACAATCAGCTCCAGGCCATGTCTTTGCACTGAAAATGGATCTCTTCCATCGTTTGGCGCGAAGAACATACACCGGTCAGTTTCTATGGACTCCATCTGGTATATCCAGGTGTACCAACGTCATTTTAGTTGCTTGAAAACTGTATTAGTAATGAAAAGAAAGTGACTGTACTTGCAGAAGCATTCCAAGTTCAGACTGTGATTTTGTTTTTGTGCTTTTGCATTCTATTTTCTCACTTGTCAACTTCTGTAACTTCCCAAAAGCTTTGATCTAGCTACGTCATGTGTACAAGCTGCACTTGGAGGCATGTTCAACTCTTCCTTAGTAACAAGTTAAATGCTTTCTGACCTCCGGGTTCCATGTTCTGTTGTGTCTATTCATCTGGTTTTCTTGGTAAAGTACAGCAGTGGTTTACCATCACCTTCTTCTAAGCAGTTGAACAGATGTCTTTGCTGTCTTCACCTCTGATCATTTACCAATAACATCGTCCTATACTGCTGCAGCCCAACACAGGTGGTGGGTTTAGTCTGGCAAGATCTTCCTGCCATGGGAGACCCTGAAAGGAGTCCAGGCAGCATAGCTCTTTCCTTCTCAGCTGCATTAAAGCCTGAAGGATAAACAATTTAATGGCCTATTTACTGGAAATCAAACAAATTAAAGGAGGTTTATGACGTCTTTCACAGTAGTGCAATTCAAGCATCTACACCGGAGCATACGGGAGGACTCTAGCGGCTGATATTTCTGTTCCTCACATTAAAGATGTCTTTGCAAAGGTTTAGGCCTAAAATGCCAGCCAATCGCAAGCTAGAAAACAGCTGGGTAAACAAACGAACACGCTCCTGTTCATCAGCTGTGCAGCAAAACTGAGTCTGTATAATGTCTGTAGAACTTGGTTGTCATCTGTGAGCACTTCCCGTGTGTACTTCTGCTGAACAGCTCCACCAAGACTCTGGGAATGAAGGACGGTCATGAGCAAGCTTCAGCGGTCACTGCCGCAGCACTCGTGTCATGCAAGAGGGAGTCAATGTGTTTTGGGGAAAAGGACAGTTGAGTAACACTGGAGCGATTTCAGAGCAAGAGAGAAAACACAGACACGCCGACTCTACGAAAAGCCGCTCTGCATCCAGACCAAAGTCATTCTGCTGCCACTCCGCACCGCTCACATGCTCAGATGTACACAAGCACAAAATGCTACGCAAACATTGGTCTCGCACATCGAAAACGTTTTAGTCATCGCATTCTGAGCGTTGCAGCGAAGGACCCTTTATCTTCTGGTCAACACTCATGGCCTGTGTATTAGCAAGAACCTGGTGATACAATACATATCATGATACAGGGGTTACAATTTAAAATATTTCAATATATTGCGATACTGTAAACAAGGTGATTCTTTTTATGAACCTAATTTTACAAAAACTGTGATATAAGAAACACACCAGCTAAAATACTCCTGATTCACGTTGAACTGTAAGAGCCTAACGGCTGAAGATAGACGGCACAACTGCTAATTGGCCAATCAATAAATTATCACAAACCACAATATTACTCCAGTGTATCAATTTTTTCTTACACTACTAACTGTTTGCTAAGTCTTTTGCTGGAACTGGATGTATAAATGTATGATACATCATCGCCTCTTCATTTCAAAAGTATGAGCAAAGTATATTGCGCTTATCTAACGTTTAGTTGTTGCAGCTGTTGGAATAAACGCAAAAACATAAATAATATAGCTGCTTTGACTTTGGCTCTATCATTTTATCATGACTTAAATGAGACACTAACATAAGAGCTTTGGGTGAGTTCACACTGCAGGACAGTCTGCTTGCAATGGGATGGTCAGTCTTTTGCATTTCTGCTAAATATATATATATATATATATATATAGAAGGTGGCAGTAGTGTGTGTGTTTGTGTGTGTGTATATATATATATATATATATATATATATATACTACTGCCACCTTCTAAAGGAGTTATAGCACCAAGTTAGAAGTCTTAACCTCTACCATTTTGTATGACCCTTGACTGCTCTTACTAATTGAGTTTCCTGCATTCTTTTATTTACATAAATTTGCCCCCAATGCACCCAATTTCATTCTGTTTGCTATACGTCAACAAATGACTGTGGAAAGCTATCAAGTCTGGAAACGAACTGCAGTCAGCTTAAATTACTGTGATCAGGCCCCGTAATATTCGCTAACATCATCAATGGCCTTGGTCAATGGTCAAGCTTAATGTTATTGGGGTGCTGGACTACCCCTAACCTGGCCGCAAGTCTAAAAACACTCAATTACATGCGTAACAACCAATACAGTTCTGTAACAACAGTGCAAGTGCTTTGGCCCTTGTTAAAAAGAAATAGGTCGGGCCACGGCCCAGGTGACCTCACACTGCACAGTCCACCTTTTCCTCATTTACTTTTTGCTCACTTCATTATCGAGCCACTCTGCAAATAGGAAAATGCCTCCCCCAGCAGTACTGGTGGCATGCTGTGCAACCTCAAAGGAAAATCCAAGACTTGTACGCTGCAGTGCTGCTGACGAAAACGAAGATGCTGCAGTAAAGCACCCACGGGATCGTTCTATTAGCTGCTGAAGGTCTATACGGTGCGCTGTAATATATACTAGTCCCGCTCTCATTTAATAAGATCCAGAGCGTTTGATCTTTGCACAGCTCTTCTGTTTACGCTCGTATACTTGGAGGCAAAAATGACACATGAACTTTAGCAACACTGGGGAGCGGAAAAAAAACACAATTACAGGCAGGGAATATAAACCAGTTTCAGTTTCTGCCAAGCGTGGTTGGAGAAAGAGTTTAGTGCAAAGTGAAAAGATCAGATAAGATTATACGGGCTTCCCCTGAGCTGTGTTTCCAACCCTGAGATAAGCCTGGGAGCAGCATAACCAACCATCTTTTCAGCAGCTCTGCACCAAGAAAAATGGGGCTGTAAACTCGGTGGTTTGAAGTTTTCGCATCTGGACAAAGAGGACTGGGATTTTGTTTGAGACGGATATCTGTGAAACCAAGCTTATGTGGAAACGTTAAACAGACTTTAAAGGAATATTTCGCTGATGTAGTCGCACAGCTAAGACGAGCTCAGCATCTGAAGTTCTCACCTATTTGGGCATTGTGCCCAAATGACACATGTGTTTGGTTTGTAGATGTAATGTTGACAGCAGTACCAATATTTGATATTTTTTATATTTAAGAATATCTCTGTTTTTACGATTGGTAGTCACAGTGTTACCGTTGGCATCCAGTCTTTAATTAAAGCAGTGGGAGCTCACGGGTTAACCGCATTTGTGTATGTATGTGTGTGTTCCAGGGACACCAGCGCTGCTGTAATGATTCCCTGGCTCTCGGTTTGATGTTTGCATGTAAACACCACGTGAGGAGCTTCTCCGCTGGCCCTTCAGCTATGGGCCAGACTGGCAGCTCGCTGTGGTCAGCAACAAGGCCACAAGCTGACGTGGCAAAGCGAGCCAGAAACATGAAGGGCAGGAATCGGCTTCAGCACAAAAGCCCTCTCTCACTTTCTCCCACCAAGCCTGCACCAATCACACCTCCTGACAGCAAGCCCCTCGCCCATGACTACAAAACACAGGAATCCAGCTCACAGCGCAACACCAATACAATCCCAACATCAAATACAAAGTCATTAGTTGGAATAATACAGCCACCCACACTACGGCTACACGATATGGACAAAATACTAATACTTAAATAATTAATACAAATATTGCAATAAAAACTCAACTAAACTAAAGCTGAACCAAAGAAAGTGTATTTTTCTTGTTAGTTCACATCCTTGGTCACATTAAGCTAAACCCATTGTGCCATGTCAGTCACTCAAAAGATAAATACTGGTTTTCTGTCATCTCTGATGGAGGCACAGCGACGTTTGCCTGCCTCTAAATACCTAATTCTGTTTTAGGTCGCAGCACTGTGTTCCAGCAGTAGAGAAAAATATACTATATCATCATAAGATAATATATCATCATGACATGTTTTCACTCCTTGTTCGCTGGTTTCCTTTCCCACCACTATGACCCATCACCCAGCAAGAACACCAGCCATCAACTCTCTTCCCGGCTGCACAAACATATACACAAACAAATATACAAACTGTGTCAGTTGGTTTACCTGCTGGAGACCGGCTCCTTTCTTTTCATCAATTAACCCTTATGCTGTTCTGCACATATGTTAAATATTTACTTACTTATTTTAACAATAACCTGCGCTAGAATCTTTGTTTCCTTTTAGTTTATGCCTGTAAGAAAAGCAAAAGCAATGCAGATGCTAAAAGGTTAGCCTGCTGTTGGTTAGATTCAATTAAATTAAAATTCAAGCTTTCAATTCCTATCTTTTTACACATTATACCCCAACCACAATTATTTCCAACCCAGTCACCCTGTTATTCTGGAAAATGTGTTATAATAATGAAGAAAAACGTGTTCTGGTTTTTTTATTTAAGCTTAGCCTATATTTCGCCTACAAAGCCTCCTACACAGCTAAGGTAAATATATAGAAAATGTAAATGAATTAAATTAAATAAATCAAGTATCAGTAAAATCATTGTATTACCATGCCCGTCCTTAAATATGCTAATTTTTCAATTTAAGAGTTGTATTGAACTTAAATGCAAGCAGAATATTATTTTAACAAGAAAAAAACAAAACAGATTTAAGAGAAGAGAAGCTTCCGGACATTTTTTGTACAGCACCGGAACTTCTCTGGAACCACCACACCAGTAAGATCATCACATTTGAGTTAACGGCTAAAAATGGGTTCGAATGGCATGGACAGTGGGAGTGTCTGATTTGACTGGATCTCTGTGGAGTTTACACACCACTCACGCACAAGGCTCTTGACAGACGTAAGACGTGTGTCTGGTGCAGCAGATGTGGAAGCGTAGCTGTTGAGATAAAAATGCCTCTATAATGGTGGTCAGGAAAGCCCTATTAAAAATACATCAGTGAATCAGTAATGTAACATACCTGAAGATTAGACTACACCATCCTGAACAAAATCATTTACTTTGTTGGAATGCATGAACAGCTTGACTCATCAAATCACCCATGGTTCACCTCCCAGCAGGGGGAGGCAGTGAAATCTGCTTACAAACTGCCCTATATATACATTATATTTTACATTAATACATTATATTTTACATTAATACATTATATTTTACATTAATACATTATATTTTACATTAATACATTATATTTTACATTAATACATTATATTTTACATTAAAACATTATATTTTTGCAATATAAAATAAAATATTTGCAATAAAAAATATTTAGTATTACAGGCATTTAACCTCATATTACTTCAAATCGCATCACAGGTCTATTTATTTTTAAGCGTATGATATTTTTACACTTAGAAGCTGACATGAGGACTTGGCATGTAAGCCGAGCAGCCTTTTATTAGTCAATCGATTAAAATCTATTACTCAGGAGGGCAAAGAAATGATTTAGTCATAAGCACGTAGGTCCCATAAGGAGTAAACCCAGATTACAGTTCAGTTTGCTGTACAACTGCTTAAAATTCTACTTATGTGAGATGCTAGTGTGAACATTTTCCACTTCATGAGCCTAAAAGGAAAACACTCTGCTAATAAGAATATTTGTAGGCGAGGTTGCTAACAGCATTTAGTTCCTCTGTGTTCAAGGCTGCTGCTGACTGTAAACCAAAAGTAGCTAAAAACACTGCAATTAAAAAAAAAAAAAGCTTTCAGGATGCTCACAGCACACAGATGAAACACTGTGATTGGTTCAATCTCCTTATATTTTAGTCTAGTACCAACCAGGGTTATTATCGCTAACGAAAACGAATGAAATAATGAAAACTGAAATTGAGTAAACATTTTTGTTAACTGAAATAAATAAAAAAAGGCAATTAAAAGACAACAACGATAACTAACTGGAACTGTATTATGCGTTTACAAATCTAACTAAAACATAATGAAATTATAGATGGAAAGCAGCTGGTTAGTTAATACGCAGGAACACCGCAAACGTGAGGATGTATTGGTGAATGTGTTTATTGAAACTGGGATGTTCACACGACTATGTGACTCGATTGACTTCATAAAGTTTAACATTTCACTCGAACCAAAATTCAACTTACCCGGTGCTGCAAGAGTGAATAACCTTATTGGAGCTAAGATGGAAAAGGAGATCAAACATTTTTTTTAAATGGTATCTTTTGTTGACTTTCTATTACACAATACTTACTCTGACTTTTGAATAGCACAATGTATAAAAAAAACTAAAACTAATATTAGAACTAATGAAAACTAAACTAAAACTAAGCATTAAAAAATAACAATAATAAAAACTAACAAACCCACTCTAAAAACTAATTAAAACTAACTGAATTAGAGTCATAATGAAATAAAAAACTAAACTATAATTAAAAATCCAAAACTATTATAACCTTGGTACCAACACCAGTACTGCAATACTGATTACATAGAGTGACAGTGAATGTGTTGAATAGCAGGTGTTTTCGATTCTGACTGTGTAGTGTCAGGAATCACAGGCCAAACACAGTGTTATTCATATATAAACTATCCAAGCTCAGCTTTTAAAGGCAAGTTTGGCAGAAAAAAAACACTATATACACTGTTTCCCTTGAAATGTAGTTCACATCACAATTGATATCCGACATTAGCTTATTGTAATTCTTTTAATAATAAAAACTTATGGCCCACCAGTTAGCACAGTGCAAACTGCACACCTAAATCATTATCATGCTTGCCTTAGGGGTGTCAAGTAATCTCAAATAGACTTTGGGATTATGTGTTTCTGGTTTTTGACACTGTATGACACATAAGAATATCCATTATAAGACAAAAAAACATTAATTACAGAACAAGAAATCTAATAAAATCAATAAAACTAGACAGGAACAACAAAAATTTATACCAATAGATAATTCCATCCTAAGTCTACATGCATTGTTTAATAGGAATGGTCCAATTTCACACACAATGATGAAAAAAAGAAAGCGCCGACAACAGAAAGACACATTATAGCCTATGGGCTCCATTCCTAATGCCAAGTGTCAGCTAGAGGGGTATAAAGCCCCTCAGCATTCTCTGGTGTAGGGCTTCACCCAGTACCGCTGGGATGAGCTGGAGTGTTTGGAATCCAGAACTAGTCCTTCAACATCAGTACCTGACCTCACTAATGTTCTCGTGGCTAAATGCAACCAAATTCTCACCAGAATGTTAAGCTAATGTTAAACCTCTTTATAAAAAAAAAAGAGGATAAAGTCCCTGTAAGTACAGTTCACCTAGATATAATCCATGTTCTAAACATGTGCCTTCACGCCAACTTAAGAACTGCAGTGCTAAGAAGATAAAACATTGCTACGGTTAAATGACTTTCAATTCAATTACACAAACATACACAGGAACTGTCTACAGTGCCTGAAAGAAAGAGTGCGACGGTGTGACTGGAATAGAAATGACCGAATACCGAATGATGCACTGATGTGGTTTATTGAGTCAATACCGGCACTCGTTCTGCAGCTTATTTGAATATTGACGTTTTATTTAAAGACCAATTCACATTCTATACGGTTTCTTAGGAGGTGAGGCTCCCATACATGTTTAATTGTTCTGGGTCAAACACAAGCAAGGTTCTATTCTGATGAACTAACCTTAACACTATGAGAGCTACACAAATATTTCAACCTTGGCCGATATCGATTCAACATCTCAGATTTAAAGATCTAATATATACTCCAAACAACATACCACCAGAAAATAGACAGTCCTTCCCCACCTTCAATTCTTACCAGTCTATAAGAAACACTAAGTTCACAATCAGACTTAGTCAAAAGAGCCTCTCCAGCAGGGGAATGCAATGACAATGTTAACTCTTGTTTTGTTTCTATTTATATCACTTCTTTAGTTTCACTTGCCACTTCTTTGAACGTGAACGTGAATACTTGCAGAGAGCGGGTGGCAGCAGTCGCTATAATGTTTGCCAAGAGCTTCATTGTTGTGTGTACTCCTTTCACTAAGTACCTGTCCTCGAATGATCTAAGCTGGAGCCGGACCTTCAACATGACTGAAAGGTGAGAATATGCCATCTGGACAGTGGAGGTCTTCGTCCTGTCAAGTTGGGACTGATGCGACTCAATGCTACCATGACTCCGTATCACCTCTTAAGATATTAAATGCAACAACGAGGCAGGTTGGGCCTGGATTAGCTTGGCAGCAACTGTTATTTCTTTATATTCTGTAGATACTTTTAATAACTTCACTTAACTCTGACACCTAACAGTTGTCCATCACTTTACAACCTCACGGGAAGAAATGCACGGCCAACATGACCTTACAGGATTGGATTAGATTCTTTCTCTCCTCAGCCAATCAGCGGTTCAGTATTTTTTTTTAGCTAATATCTCATATATATACTCATTTTCAACACCACAAATATACCATGTTTAAAGGAAGTGTAAACGTAAATACTCAGTCTAGCCACCAAGCACTGGTGAGTAGAACGTGGAACTCAGAGAAAGCTAGACATTTAGAGGACAAAACTGAACTTACAGGAAGGACTCGGAGAGGAACACTTACAGGAAGGGCACTGAAAGGCCATCAGCAGCTCAATGGCACTTTGTAGATCATCTGTGAGAAATCTGAGACAAACGGAAGACGCTATGACTCACTTAGGAGCCTAGCATGAATTGCTAATGCTGTAGGCCAACCGCTGGAGCAAATGGAGGAAAGTAGAAAACAAATCATTTGCTTTCCAGCGAAACTCTCCTGGCAGAACTGATGTTTTTGCTGTACACTGCAGACTGGCTGGGAAGAAAAGCTGCACTTCTGTTATCTTGAGACGTGTTGGCTGATGGATTTGGAGGTGAATGACTAACTTTGGGCCAAAGCCATTAGCATGATAACTGCTCTGCTTTGTATTACAGAACAAAGAGAGAAGTTTTAGAAATATATCACAGCATAAGAAAATATTTAGCTGTAATAGGGACGGTATTAATAACCTTACATACTGACCAGTTCGTTCCAAAGTCAGAGACCACCCTTCATTTACGTATTTATCAGTCAAACTGGACTCTGGGGTGGTTAGTCCATTGTTCTGAGAACACCAGCAGCTTCTTTGATTCATTTGCAAACATCATTTTTTGCTGTCTCCATTTCTCAGTATAGGCTTCTTGACTGCTACACATCCTTTCAAACTTTTCTCAAAGATAAAAGCTTTACTGTTGATCTGGTGGTCACAGTTGTGGTGGTCTACCAGGTCTTGTTCGCTTGTTACATTTTACAAACAAAATGCAGAGTTCACCTGATCCCAACGTGGAACTGATGCACACATTTTAATTATCCCTTATTTCCAATGTTCTCTATATATTTTAAACATTTTCAACTCTATTTTTTTATCTACTTGGCTTTTTTCCTCTTCCTCATGTTGATTATTGTATATATGTAATTTGCAAATAATAATAAACCTCACTGCAAGTCTGTAAGCCAAACGGGAGACAAACATGTGTAGAACTTTTCTCAGTAATCGGTAAATTCCAATTTCAGAAATCCAAAACCCATCTATGGACTTGCTGTGTCAATGCAATGAAACCACACCTACGAAACGAATGTTCCTTACTCATCCCAATGCTTACGCAACATTCCATAAATATCCTGGATTAATACTCCTCCCTGCTATAAATCCACTTAAAGGACTAGCACAGCGCAGCAAGCTGGTGAAGCAACCCATCGGGGGGGGGATGCCACAGGCCCTTTGTGAACACGGGGTATAATCAATCCATAATAATAAAAATATAATAATATCATCAGTAACCTATAAGTAAGATCAGTTTTGAGACTGTAAGGCCTCAGAGATAGTGTGATTGGAGGTGTTCTTAGAAGGTACTAAGAAAAATAAACCAACTGACAGGACTAGTATAACTCTGACTGGCCAACGACCCTGAATTTTCCATTACTAGCCAAATTAACTATCCTATCCTAGCATACTAGCTAACAGGTGGATGGTTTGAGTTATAAATACTGCCTGGGGGAGCCCTCTCCGGTGCTGGGATCAGCTAGTCATTTATCTGGGATTGGTTAATAGTTTATTTGACTAGCAGAAAAGACATTTCCAGAGACTAATGTGTTCTACCACAACGAAGTAAAACATTTTACAAAGACGTAAACAGAGGCAGTAAATCCAGACAAATTTCAAGTTATGTCGAATAATCAGCCAGAATTCTGTAGACCATATTGGGAAGCTGTGAACCAATGATAATATATGACAATATATGTAAACAATTGAAACAATAATTTTGCCTTAAGGTTGGGTTTAAAATACCATATTTAAGTAATCAATGGCACAAGTGTCATATTTACCAGTGGGAAACTCAGATGAGCCCTGACTTTCTGATTTGGGAGCATGTCAACAGAAAGGCTAAAGGCAGCTGCTGGCAGTTTATTGCAAGCTGTCTTAATTTTGTTGTGGTACCACAAAATAAATTCTGATGATAGAAAAACAAAAGTAATAAAAAAATGATTATTCCACACAGTCATACAATTTTCAACCAACACCAGCTGAACACATCACATAGTAAGTACAACATCCTATGGGTGCCTACACAACAGACGACGTAAAAACAGACACAAGCATGCAGATCTTGTCAATCTAAGGCCTAGTAGACAGCTGAAGCAGGGGTGGAGTTCGTACAGTTCAAAATCCAGTGGGAAGTACGTCTGGACCCGAAACACAGAAATGCATACCATTGGAAGAAAACCGACGACAGCCAAATACAGAGGCAAGCAGAGAACAGAAACGAAGACAAAGAAGCCATACAGAACAAGAAAAAGAACACAGATGGCTTCTTAATAGACTCTCTCTCTATCTTGGATTTTCATCTTCTGCCTCAGCCCGCCCCTCTGTGTTTTTAATAGTTGCAACAAAACTTGAAATGGTGTAAATGATGCTTCTAATGCTGCATCAGTGTCTCATGTACAGACACCCAAAGACATAAGTAGGAGATTCCGAAGTTTTTGTTAGTGTTGTTTTTTGTTATGAGCAATCTCATTGGTTGTTTCAGGCAGTGGCTGGCTATACAAAATGTTTACCAGTATGCAGACATTGAACAGTTCCGACTTTTCTTTACGAAAACATGTCCAGACAAGTTAGTTCCTCCAACCATAACCAAAAAACAACAAAATAAACAAATAGCCTGTTAGCTAGCAGTACCCAGACTTAGGCTCTGGCTAGTAGCGTTCCGTTCCCTTTGCTGTGATTGGCTAGCAGATTCCCCAGCAGTCTTTTTTTTTTTATTATTGATTGTAAATATTAACTACTAGCCAATCCCAGCACAGGAGGGAGGATAAAATGACCAACCACAGCGTAGTACGCAGGACACAGCCAACCAATCCTGTCCAGGGAGGCGGGTCTGTCCTGAAGACTGGCGGTTGGGTGGGGGTCCATGTGCAAGTTCACAATAAAACAGCCAATATTAAACCCACGAGTGCGCTTGTGTCTGCAGTGAGAGGTGTGAACATAATATCAGTCTCAGCTTCAGAGAAGCACACAATTTTCACATTTCAGATAAAAAGAAGAAGGAAAAACGCTCCGTTTACTACTGCGTCCATCTCTCCCTCAACACAGCCATGAAAACAGCTGCTGCACACGAACACACGGAATAGCACCAAAGTAAGAAGCACTTGCTGTGAGGTTTCAGCTCCATTCGTATCCACTCGCTCCCCTACATACACCAGGCAGTTCACAAACACACACGCGCGCGCGCGTATTTACGTGGCACAGATGGCCGGTGACAGGCAGCAAAACAGGAACGGTCGTAAAAACATAACGCAGGCTGGTGTTTGTGTTCCTGCTGTGCATGTGGGACTGAGCAGGCGTGCTCTTAACCGGGGGTCTGCTGTGCAGCTCGCTTACTAACACTTCGCATGTGCACTTTATCTTTTCACATCGATCAAATATATGCAACACTAAACGACAGACAATGTACAAAACGCACAAAAGCACGTGCACCAATTCGCGATTTATGCCCCAGTCCTCTCACCCACATTAAGTCCAAACTTCGCTTCAGAAACAGGGATTTAACCGGTGGACCGTCATCATCAGCGTTGCAAATCACTTCTAACACTCGGCTCGGCGCCGGAATGAACGACCAACCAACAGCGCGGGAAAGACGGGGAGAAAGTAGGAACCCAACTTACTTTTCCTGCCCGGCGTTTTCCGAGATGGAGCCCAGCGCGTGCTGCCCCTCGCCTTGCTCCAGGTGCCTGCACGCGGCCAGGTGTCTACACGCGGCCAGGTGCCTGCAGGTGGCCAGGTGTCTACGCTGCTCCTCTTTTAGCCTGGCGTTTTCGTCGCTCAAGTCGTCCACGCGCCTTTCTAGTTCTCCTATGCGGCCCTTCTGGCGCTCGAGCAGCTCCTGCTGCGCCTCGATGATGTTGTTCAGCTCCTTCAGGTACTCGGCCGCCCTGCTCGGGTTTTCTGTCGTGCCCTCCATGCCGAGGAGCCCGCGGTGGGTGTGTGTGTGGGGTGTGTAAGGGTGGACGGGGTGTGTTTTCACGGCCGGGTGCCGTCGGGATCCGGCGCTTTGCGCTCCTCCATCCCGCGTGTGTTTTGGCGAAGCTGCAGCGCGCGCCGCTCCTCCACTGGATCTGGATCTGCAGCAGCAGCGCCGCTCGCGCCGCTCAGCCTGAGCGCAGGGGAAGCCCGGTTGTTAACCCTTGAGTGGGAGGAGCGCTCGCACACATTCCCAGTCACACGCGCACGTCCCGCTTCGACCGCGCTGGAGCGGAATCCGTCCGTGAAAACGCCATTACTGTTGCGATTAATTAGCAGGACGCGCTGCAGGACGCGAGGCCACGCCCACTTTCCCCAATCAACCTGCTAAAGCCACAATCACCTCAACCCGACCTGTCAGAGCCACGCCCACTTTTCGCGCTACCGCCATAATCCACGCCCAATCTCTATTTCAACCTGTTAAAGCTACACCTACCTCAACTCAACCTGCCTAGGCCACGCCCACCATCGCTCTCTCTCTCTCTCTTTCTTTTTCTTTCTTTTTCTTTCTCTCTCTACCTCTCTCTCTTGCACGTGCACACACAGAATTAGCTCTCTTGGTCTGTGAGGCTGAATTAAGAAACTCTGAATTAAGCCACGCCCATTTGTCAATCAGCTCAATCGGTCATGCCACTCATGCAGCTCATATTGACCACAATGGTTTTTGATAGCCTGGGCAGCAAATCAAATCCCAACCACATTGACCACGGTCAGACTGCCAGCCCAAGTCTGATTTTTGGCAAATCCAGATTGTATCCAGATTGATTTCTGATAGTCTAAACAGCTAAAACGAGCGAGTGAGAGAGCCACCAATAATTCAATCCCCTCAAAACTGTGATCTGTCAACGTCTGATTAAGGCGCAGAGGTGCAGAAAGGGTTAAATCACGTTCTCTACTCGAGTCATATGGCCAGTGTGATTGGCTATGCCTTTCCCTGCTATCACGTGAGACTTTGTCGCTACTGTTGTTAGCAGCGCCAAAACTTGAAGGACAGCTTTTAGACATTGGCCAACGTGTTAAGACATTATTCTGTTACTCGTGTTTGCACACAGCAAAATCCTACCTTTGAATTTAACCCATCCATGCAGTGAAACACCCACACACTAGTGAACATACACACTATAGGGGGCAGTGAGCACACGTGCCCAGAGCGGTATGCTAGGCTTTGGCGCACAGCATACAGCAGCTAACATCGTCTGTAGCTATGAACAACAAGCAGTGTTACTAGTTTTATTAATGCTAAATGCTAATGCTAATGTATAAAAGATGTCAGTTGCACTATGGCTGAAGTAATGTTGATAAATCTTTAGATGTAAAATCACTGTTTACTGGTTTGAAACGGACTGAAACGAGCCTATGCCTTATAGTTTACTTGAGACATTAAGAAAGATTTTTAAAAAATTCTGGGATTGTTACTTTGTTGGTTTTGTGGAGATTATGCGGCTACATCTACTTTTATTATTGCTGATGTATTAGACCCGTTCTATTTACTTCTTTGTCAGTCATTAGTTTAACATGAATTTAATATTATGTAAGTCATGAATGAAATTCTAACTTGTTATTTTGAGAAGGTGAAAAGCACATAGGATAGCATGTGTAGTATGGGAGGTGTTCCAGGACAACACACATCTTTAATATACTTTTAAAATATCTTTCCTTAAATTCGATTCCTAACTTCCTCTAGTGTTTAAGACAAAAAAACATACATATTGCTAAATTAGAGCTGACATAAAATCCCATATTGACTCGAAGTAGTCCTGTTGTCAGCAGCTGTCAAATCTGAGTCCATAAAAAGACATTCAGCTGACGAACTGATGGATGACCATCACTGGCAGACTTTCTTTAAATGGTTTACATGCTGTTTTCTCTTTATAACTGAAATCTGCCCTCCCTAAAGTAGACTGAACAGGTAGTGGAAGTTAACTAGCTATCAGATGAATGCTACAATAACAAAATACAGACTTCAAGTTCAAGTCTTTAAATAAAGTGTTAAAAACTGAGACATAACATTAAGAATGTTACTTACATGCCTGTTACGAGCGCGAAAATGTGGGTGTGTGTAAAGGAGCAATGAATATGACAACTGTTAAATTCATACTTCAAACAATAGGAGGCAACATGTAACCAAAAAGCTGTGGTGTCCACCCCTAAAGTAAGAAACACACAGTCTCCTTCTCAGTGTTAGCATTAGTAACTGTTTACTTACCGGTCTAGACGAAACGTTCAGGATCAAACTTCATCCCTTTACTCACTGAAAGAGTCTCCAGCAGTGGACAGCAGCACCAGTCTTGCCTCTTGTTTTGCTTCTAGAAACCTCCATACATTATATCATATCTGTTTTTGGCTAATTTGCCGACAGGTGGCCGTATTTGCGGGCAGGTTGCTGTATAATAGTGACAACCTTGTTCAGACAACATAAACAGCACCGCCTTTTAAAAACGCTACAAGAAAGTGGACAATATCGTGACAATTTTTTTGTTAGCTGGGCAATGCTAGCTGGTTAGCATGCTAACTTTATAGCCATATCTGCAACATGACACATAGACATATTAAATATATTGTTATTCTACTTTTTTTTTAAATGTTTTAAACTGTGATGTGATCATTTAAACCAGAGCTGGCAGAAAAATCCTATATACCGCCAAACTTTCCCCACTAGCTTCATGCTAATATGGCTTTCTACCAAGCAGCGTTTTTAAAGCGCTGTGTTCAAAAACGTCTACATTAGACATTTCTGTGTATGGCATTGTTTTATGCTTCTCTGCTTGTACTTGACTTTCAGTGTTTATTAGTGTGTACAATTTGTGTAGGTTATAAACAGGATCCTCTGACTAAAGCGTTTGTCTCACACAGGTTAAAGCTTCGGTTTGAATGATCAGATTGATTAAGCTACCCAAGGATCTCAGTAATAAAGATTGTTGATATTTTTGTTTTGTTTATTTCCAAATTTCTTATAAATTGGACTGTTCTACATAGTTAATCTATTGTACTGTTTACACTCGGTGGTTCTGTCTATAATTCACTAAGAGTGTCATGGGGTGCAGGAATAAAGTGGATTAAGGTCTAGTTCTGGGCCAGAATGCTGCTATAACACAACAGAATAAAATTATTTCATAGCTTCTCGTTCAGCATTTACCTGTCACACTTTAACACACTGCTTGAGGAGTACAAGAATGCAATGAAGGAGTTTGGAGTTTGGTGATTTTAGTTTACACTGGTTTTGACTTTTCTATTAAAAAAAACTGATAAAGCCACACCCACTCCAGCACAACCAAACCACGCCTTTTCCCTGCATCCTCAGTGGACCTTTCCAAACCACATCCTTCCAACCAGGCCAGCCATCTTTCCATGATTAGTCTAATGCATCACCCACTTCAACTCAACAGGATTAAGTCACGCCTATTTCCATACAACCCTTCAGGCTACGTTCCTTTTCTGCACAGCCTGTTAAAGCCACGCTCACTGGGGCACAACCAACGCATCCTTGTTTAGCCTTTCCAAGCCACATCCAAGGAGCCCACCCAACAAACCACCCTCACTCCAACCACTCAACCTGCTTAAACCATGCCCACCTGATCAATTCATCCAGTCTGAAGCAGTTTGTATTATAAAATGTTCTGTATTTTAAAAGCTCTTTTATTCAAGCGTTCACTGTTTTCATAAAAGTAGTACATGTAAAATGACTGAATATTTAATTAACACATTAAAAGATTAGTACATTATTATTTTTTTAAATGACATTTAAATATAATCTTCGTATTGAACACTTTGTACCAAACACTACAATCAGTCATCAGTCCGGTTTGTGAGCAGAATATAAGAAATGCTCTTATAATCCCCCTCAGTGGTGCAAATTGAATGATCTCCCTCTAGTGGTGGTGTTTGGGTGGTGAAGCTACAGGTTAAGAATGAACAGATGGCGCAGAACCAAAGGAATCTGTCAGTCTTCCTCACTTCTGTTGTCGCTAGTGCTGATTAGGATGATACTCTGTAATGAATTTGGCAG
This sequence comes from Megaleporinus macrocephalus, assembly GCA_021613375.1. NCBI lineage: Eukaryota > Metazoa > Chordata > Actinopteri > Characiformes > Anostomidae > Megaleporinus > Megaleporinus macrocephalus. Next base: position 40,740,956 of record CM038714.1, read on the forward strand.
TCCATTAAAACAACACAGTTGTTACTGAACACAGTTTTGTGTTAATAAACAAATGCACACCATCAGATTTGTGTTAGAATGCTTCAGTGAGATGTCAAGATATATGCGTAGAGGGCTAAACACACAACTGATTACAAGAAAGAAAAAAATATATATATTTATTACTATTTTTCTTATTTATTGTTATATCATTTATTATTTTATTATTTTTATCATTAATTATTACAAAAAATGTTATCAGAATAAAACAGCACAAACAACAAAATAAATGAAACAATCAACCCACAATGCTGTTTGTATAAATGCTATATAAATATAATGCACATAATAATAATAATAATAATAATAAATGCACAAAATAAATAAACGGTTATAAAAACAAAGAAAAGTTGTAGATGTTGGGATAAATATAGACTATTGTGATGATATGGAGGGATGAATTATCAGCACTAACAACACATTCACACAATTTAGACTAATAGAACTAAATGTGCACCATCAGACATGAATTCTAAATATAGAATTTTATGGTGATACTGTAATGAGCGTAGTCAGTGGAGCAAAAATAAAACTAACTTACGATCTTGTGGAAGTAAATGCCCCAAAATAAATGTGCACCATCACGCGCCCAGCGTCAGAAGTGCTTCAACAAGAAGTAAAGATATAGAAAGAGAGCTAAACATAGAACGCGCATGCATATTTTGAGGTGGTGAGAAAATCAACGAGAAAGTTCAAGCTGGTTCCTCTTGAGTGACAATTCTGAGGCTCCTCTGAAGCTTCAGTGGCTTCAGAAAGGCGTTGTGCGGCTAATGAGGAAGAGGCAGCAGATAATGTGCATAATTCACACGGCAGCCTCTGTGATCTACAACACATCGGGCTCATCAAAGCCCAGGCGGGATGACAGTGACAGGGCTGAGGTGGATGGGAGGATAGCCCCAAATCTATTTTTAGAAATCTTTGTATTCCCTCGATTCATCTTTCATTCCAACTTTTTAGCTCCAGAAGCTCAGGGACTGGAAAGTGTCTTTATTTAGGCTGTGCTGCTGTATTGAGCTGTTAATCAGCGAAAAGAGGAGCTTTTTATACAAAGTAACTGAAGGTAGAACACGGGAAAAAGGTGAGCACCTAAGTTTTACATGCTGGCTGGCGCAAGTTTGTTCAGATGCTCATGTATGACCCTGAAAGTCTGTATAACCCAGCTGTTGAGCTGTAGAGGGATTTGATATGAAATGTTTAATTGTAGAGATACTTTCTGGGGTGATAGCACTCATGAGTCAACGATGTTGATAGAGGTAAAATAGTAATGTGCGTACTACTTTGTCTTACAGCACATTGCATGTGCATCTCTTCCACTAAAGGATTGAAAAAAAGAAAATTTTAGGCTAAAATCTTATTATAATGTCTCTTTTAGAGGCATTAAACTCTTCAGAAGTCTGGCTCCGGTCACCACCGCTGTGAACAATTCTGACTATAAATCTCTTGAAGCATACATTACACATCAGACCCCTCTGACTGACTGCAGAACCTAATATTTTAATCATAAAACCATAAAAATGTAATAAAATTGCATTAGAAACCAGATCCATCAGGCTTTTATGCTAATGGTTCTAATGGTCTTCTCCAGCAGGGAGGGAAGCTTAAGGTCTTTAGTATGGCTCTATAGCTTTTTTTCATTCAAGTGTTACTGAATGAAACTGTTGTCTCTGAGAATGTAGCTTGTTGCATAAACCATATCTGAGAGCAGGTCCGGCATCTAGATTTTTTATGTAACCTTGCAGAAGTTTGAACAACACAGTCAAATTTTATAAGCTGGATCAGTTTTACCTGGGAAGTGCAGTAATTTGATTGATTAGTGATTAGATTTTAGTCCAGTGTGAATATGCTATACATGCTACATAATATTTCCAAACTATATTACTAGAGCTAGAGCAAAATGACAGTGGGATGCCTGCGAGCAAGTCCTAAATGAACAAAGGTACATAGAGCTACTATTATTACTGCTGAGTGCTAATAGGTTGGTGAGCGGAGCAGCTTTTTGGCTGAATGAAGTGGGTTGCATTCACTGATCGTGCATAAGGTGTCAGTAGAAGGTCCTATACATGAAGTTTATAAAGCTTTTAGAAATATAACAGTCATTAACACAGTCATTTTGGACTCTGGAGCGCCGACTAGTGTTTAACCAACCTGGAAGACACTATTAGGGCAGTTCTTTTCTCTACACCTTCTCTGGAACTACCTTCTGTAATGCACCTTCTACCTGTTCAAGGTCATCTCTGCAGACAATGCTAAAAGCTGAAATGGAGCTTGATTGGATCCAGTTTGTTTATACTCGGTTCAAGACAAGACTGGCGTGATTGAAATCCAAGAAGAAGGAAACTGAAATTTCTTGAAAATTAATTTTGTGTTGTTGGGCAGCATTTGTTGGATGAATCATTTTACTAATCTAATGCATGTGTAAGCTATTTAGTCACACTAAATGTTTGTTGCTATTGTTATGAATGTCAAGTCAAGCTTTTTTGCATAGCGCTTTTAAAAACGATGTTGTCACAAAGCAACTTTGTAGGAAAACATGAAAACATGAAGTCACAACATGCATCCCACTGTAAGCAAACCAGTTCCAAGGAAAAACTCCCTCAAACTGGAGGAAGAAACCTTGGGAGGAACCAAGACTCACAAGGGATGACTCTGGTCAAACAGTATTTACAGTTTGTTAAGCTAAATTTAAGATAGAGCTAAGAGAGTCTCTGTTTGAAGACTGGATAGTAAATACTTTAGAAACTACACAGGTAGAGGCAGTCTCTCACTGAGACAGTCTTTGAGGAAAGTAGGACTAAGCTGAAACAGACCCATCTTTTCTAAATGCGGCTACATCTGGATGACACAGAGGTGCAGTCGAGGGTGTAGCAGATGGCACGAATGAAGAGGAGAACTGGTTGGTGTTAGGTGAGAAGAAAGCCCTGATGGTCCGTCTTCCACCAGCGTTCAGCAGGACAGGAGGGAGGTCATTATCTCAGGAAGCGTAAAGAGATAAAGTTAGTTCTAGTATGGACTATTGTAGAGGAGGTGAAGCATTTGAGATTGTGGCTGGCGAACCAGAAGGCAACATACACATAAGAGCACCCTAAGACACTGGGGTCTCCAACTCCACCTCCAACAAACTGTGTGATTGCGTGAAGTGGTGGGACAACATAGTTTACCATAAACCTCTGTGTCCATGACCCCCCCTGGATCTCCGCCCTTTATCTAAAGGGGAAGATTAATCACCAGTCTAGACTTAATAGTTGAGACTGTGTCAGAGTCCCGAACATTAACTGGGAGATTATTCCACAATTTGGGGGCTTTGTAGGAAAAAGCTCTACCACATTGAGGTCCTCTGAATTTTAGGAACCAGTAGAAAACCAGCGTCCTGTGATCTGAGTAAACGTGATGGGTCATAATAGGAAATGAGATCTTGCAGGTACTCTGGTGCGAGACCGTGCAGGGCTTTATACGTCAGTAAAAGAATTTTATAGTGGATGCGGAATTTGACAGGAAGCCAGTGTAGCGCTGATAAAACTGGACTGATGCAAACGTGACGCCTAACACATTATGCTGACGTTAACATCCGTGGGATGATGTTTGAAGTCTGGCTATTTGTGGTAATTCCACAGGTCCTTTATTCCATACTGATCAGCCAGTCAAACCACACACAGTTTTTCTTACTGGCTCACCTCTATTAAAACTTATACAGCTCAAATAGGGCTAATAGCGTTAACACACAATCTACAGAGAACAAACTTGTGGCAAATCTAACGTTGTCTGCTAGTTTTAGAGTGCAATTATTTATCAGATATATTTGAGTTGAACATAAAAATAAAATAGAACATGTTTCATAACTTTTGCTCAGGCCATTTTTTTTATTTTTTTAGTTAACATGTTATATATATATATATATATATATATATATATATATATATATATATATATATATATATATATATATATATATAAATAAAATAATGTAATAAATTAACATGAATACAATATAAATGTATATGTAATGTAAATTGGCAAATAAATAGTAATTGTGTATCAACATGCAAAATTGTGTTCTGAAAAGAATTTGTCTTACCTAGAAAAATCAACAACATGGATAAACAGCACTAGAGTAGATAGAACAATGTGGCACTGTACATTACAAAGAATGAATGATAGTATCTCTTGGAACTTGACTGCCTTTAGTGGGGCCAAGATATTCATATTTTATTGTAATGCTGATAAAATATCTCTCAGATGCTACATAAGTTTGTTGGACTTGGCACACCTTTTGCCTGAATGAACAGGCTACTGGTCCACTATATTTAATATCCTTTCTGAAATATGTAGGTGTGCTGCAATAGCTATATTTGGGGACTTAAATCAAAATGAAAACTCACAAGCAGCGTGATATATAGTATTGGCTTTCATATCACTGCTAGCGCATTGGTGGACCTTTTCTTGGCACAGCAGTTGCTCTAACGTGGTAGTGTTTCTGGCATCGGTATGAGTTAATCAGACACAGCAGTGTGGCTACTACCTTGAGAGTGGTCTGCTACCCGAAGTATTTAGCCAAGAGTGTCTCAGTGGTTAGTAACTGACCAATGATGAAAGGCTAGAGGATGGCTAACACATATACGCATAACACACAATTGCTAAGTTGGAGCTACAAGAGAAAGGTTTCCAAGAGCCTAAGAGAATGTGTATACAATATGGAGAGAATAGCTAGAGCAGATCCACAGAGAATGTTCTTCTCTTTGAGAATATGCATAAAGCAGATCTTTATTCTTGTTTCCAGCCCTTTTAGAGCCTCTGAAAGACATGATGTTCAAAAGCAACCCACTCAAACAGGATTACATCAATGCTGGCTTTAAAGAGATGCTTTGTCCTTTTATGTATAAGAAGAATCTGGAATCCACAGTTTTCCTCATGTAGCTGAACATGTTACTCATCACCAGCCAATCTCCTACAAAGCAGTGTTTCTTAGTTATCCAGGTTAACCAAAGCAATCCAATGTACCTGTTTTTCCCATTAAGCTGTTGATGCAGTTGATCTGCCAAAACAGGTTCTTTTTTCACTTGAGCTACAAGACTAATCTCACTAGCAAATAGTGGTAGCTTACAGTTCTACATCTGTTTGATAAAAATTCTAATTCTAACAGTGTTACATTTGCCCCAGTGGATGTTGGTGAGCCACAACAAGTTTGGAGTCCAGATTTTGCTTCTTACATTAGAAGTTGAGCAGTTAACAGTGCCAACAAGCATGCCAATTCTACAGTCACCTTGATAACCCAAAGCATTTCTGTTAAAATACATCATCAAAACGTCTTTCAATCTGTTCCAATTGCCTTTATAAGGTTGCAAGTCAAGGTCAATGTTTAGCAAACACTATGTCCCTTAGACAACATGGCTTGTATTCACAAAACCACTTCAGGACCAGAATTCTGTCAGTTCTGTTCAAGAATCAGTATTTGTGACAATAATAATCATAACCATGAAGATGTATAATCCAAGATCAGTCCTGCTTTGCGAATACTAGCCCCAGTGAGGTCAGACGTGGCTACCCCTAGCAGAGAAACTTTGTATAATTACAAGCTCACAGTGACCTTATGCCATGTAAACCTCATAACCGAGATACTGGGAAAATATATATTTTTAATTGTATTGATTATATTGATTGTCAGTTTCCAGCAACATGGTCAGTATGGGCCTGAAGGAGGAGTTTATTTATAGCGTTGTGCTTCTAAACTCTTTAAAAAAGAGAGAGTCTACAGCAGTTAAAGTAGAAAACCAAGAGATGTTTTAATGTTCAGAGGAGAGTTGAGCAGTGTCCACAGTAAGGCTACTGGCTGGAGTTAAGGGGAGGGTTTTTTTGTGAACTGCAGGGGAGGAGAGTGAGAGGAAGCAGAGAAGGAAAGACTTTTGTGGTTTTCTCTGTGGATATTTCAACTCCAGGTTTAGTTACAATTGCCTACTAAGTAAAAGTGGCACCAATAAAAAGTCTCAGTTTCCATTTCAGTTACTGCTGCTGCTGCTAGCTCCCCTGCCTTGTTCCAATACATTAGAAGTAAGGTACACAAATTGAACCTAGACTCAGCCTAGTCTAGGCTAGTCTAGGCCTAGACTCAGTCTTGCTCAATAAGAGGAAAACTTACGTTCATGTTGCAAAGTCCACACTTTTGGCTGAAACCTCAAAGAAACCTCAAGAGAAACGCTATGGATTTTTGAAATATATATTTTCCACTGTGCGGTGAAAGTTGAGTTGATGTTGATTAATAGATAAGTAAAATCACAGGGCAAGAAAATACTTTGAAACAAATGACCAACAGTTCTGACAAATCCGTCACAGGTAAGGACGTAGACTTAGCATGGACAGAAGTAACATGTCCCCACTAATATCCAGCGAATATTGAATTGTCCCCTTCAATAACCTTTCCCTGCCGTACCAGGCATTTGCTTATTGTTTTTTTAAGAGACCGGCCCACAATTTAGAGGGGGCGGCCCATTGGCCCATCTTCAATATAGACTGAACTGCTCAGGATATATGACGAAAGCGGCCCAACCTTTTCTCTTTTTCTCGGCTAGTTTCACTGTGTTGAGCGTACGTTAAAGAAGAGACAATTTGGAGAAACCGAAAGTTGCGTGCGAAGAGATTGAGGAGCGTCACTGTAGCATTTCATGTTCTCGGCTGTAGCCTCCACGTCCCCTGTGACGGCAGAGCTCCAGCAACAGCAGGTTGTAGGTGAAGACAGCAGCAGCGGGCAGAGAGAGGAGCAGCCAGAGACGCAGGCTGTGGACAGGGAAGCCGAGAGAGAGACTGAGTGGGAGAGTGTAGTACGTAAGCAGGTAGTAACGTTAGCATAACACAGGGACTCTGAGGTGATGGAGGTAACGTTAAAATAGTAAACGGTGGAGGCTGAGTGTTGTTGAATGAGCAGCAAGTGTCCATTTTAGGCTACATCATAGTGTTTTAGCTATTTAGGCTAAAGGCTGCATAGTAGTTTAAATATGTAGCCTCTATGCTGCGGCTCAACATGTTTTAAAAACACTCAAACAAGTGAAATAACATCTTAAAACTGCTAAGTGATTCGTAAAAGCTTTGCTATAAGCTTTAAGCTTTACTAAAGTAAGTGTATAAAAGTATTATTAGCAAAAGCTATGCCCACAGTAAATAAGAGGAAGACACTGTTTAATGCTAATGTGTAGCATGAGTTCACAAAGCAGCCTTGTCTGTTTTTAGCCTGAACCAAATGCATGTTATAGCTTTTTAAAGCAGGGAGCACTTTAGAGGAATTAGAATTGAGCTGCTATATCAGAGAAATTCAGAAAATACATATGAGTAGACAAAAGTGCTGGAACTACAGTATGTGTAAATGTACTTATTTGCTTTCCACACTGGTTATTTGATAGGCTTCTAAAGTAATGATTCACTAGTAATAAGGCAAAAAGTTATGTTTTTTTTAAATATGATGCTGTTATTATTTGATAATTATTATATGATATATGATGCCCTGCTAATTATGACGGGCTGGTCTAAGCCAAAAATGCCAGGGCTGATTTTCTGTCCCAGTCCAGCCCTGAACGTGGGTGACACATGGGTATTAAAATCAGAATCAGAATCAGAAATACTTTATTGATCCCAGGGGGAAATTACAGCTATCGCAGTAGCAGCCGGTTATATAGAAGAATAAACACTCTAATAATAATTTACAACATAAAAGAAATTTGTCATATGTACACATATATAAGTCTTATGATACAATAGAAGAATAATATGTGAAAAGCGAGTGAAGGGAGTGAAGATGGCAGCAAAAAAGAAGACAGTGGACATAGGGAGCTATTTTTCAATGAAACGTTTAAGTCACTTAAAGTCAATGAAATGAGTCCATCTGTCACGCTTCTGGACTCATCTTCCACCTCACGTGTCACATGTCCACGTTCAGCCAGTCACAGGAGCCCCTCACCGGAATACTAAATCGGAAACGTCTACAACCTATTACACCCATTGTATTTAAACCAGTCTGTTTGTTTTGCTCTTTGCAAAGTATTGTCTATCCTATCCATAGCGTACTGAGCGTCTATTTCTTGTTTTGATTTCATGGTTATGACCCGTTTGCCTGTCTCTCTCGTTCTCGTCTTATTGGATCCCTTCGCTGTCTCGTTGTTATTGTACCTTGCATGCTTCTTGTTTACGCTTTTTCCTCTTGATTTTCGGTTTTGGTTGTTTTGATCATTTACTACCCTTTGTGTATTAAATCACCTGCTTTTCATATCTGCAAGCGTTTGCCTCGCCTGACTCACCTGACACCATCATAATAATGTTAATGGCAATGCTTGGCTTTGGAGCACAGCAAGGCTAACATCTAGGAATAACATGGTTTGGAAATTAACTACACAACAAACTGCCAACTGTCAGTTCTGTGATGAGTAGCATGTGTAACTTTAGTTGAAACTCTCTGTCAGAGACCTCTTTCCTTTGCACTGTAGCTGAAGTAATTATAATAATAAGTCTTTAGATGTAAACTCACTGCTTATTGGTTTAAAAGTGGCGACACCATCTGGATCAAAAAATAGGTCTTGCATGCTCATTGACACATTGAGAGCGATTTCTTCTATGATTGTTACTTTGTTGGTTTTGTCATAGGTCCCAACCTCACAGGTATATACCGCGTGATGTGCCCTATCCAACAAGCTGTGGATCGTGTTGCTGGCCTTCAGAAAACCGGAGATATGGAAATTTGTATTCGGCTCAGGTGCACGCTAGGCAGCCATACTGAAACGCTTGCCCGCGGTGGAGGTCTGGAGAAATGAGTGCTGTAACTCTGTGAAAATAAAAGTAACTGACTTCAAACTAGAATTATAGGGCATTATACTTCCTCTCCAATGACACATAACTTTTTATTGTAGTCTTTTATTGTAGTCTTCGGGAAACGAGAGATAACTGCGTTTAATATCTGATTATCAAAGCACTTTAGATCAGCTGAGAGATTAAGGAGCCCTGGATCGCATCATTAGCCATCAGGAAATCAGCGATATGATTTCTGACCTGTTATCTTTTCTGAGGTGTCTATATCATTAATGTCCATCACATAATCAGCTACTAGTCAACATCAAGCTTTAAGCATCCCTACTGAGCAGTAAAGTCATCAAATCAACTAGTCTGTGCAACCACTGATACTAACCACACAGTTGTTTATTATTGTTATTAATACAAATAGAAATGTTTTATAAATACAAATAGAAATGTCTAATAAATACAAATAGAAATGTCTTATAAATACATATAGAAATGTCTTATAAATACAAATAGAAATGTCTTATAAATACATATAGAAATGTCTTATTAATACAAATAGAAATGTCTTATAAATACAAATAGAAATGTCTTATAAATACATATAGAAATGTCTTATTAATACAAATAGAAATGTCTTATGAATACAAATAGAAATGTCTTATAAATACATATAGAAATGTCTTATAAATACATATAGAAATGTCTTATGAATACAAATAGAAATGTCTTATGAATACAAATAGAAATGTCTTATGAATACAAATAGAAATGTATTATGAATACAAATAGAAATGTCTTATGAATACAAATAGAAATGTCTTAGAAATACAAATAGAAATGTCTTAGAAATACAAATAGAAATGTCTTATGAATACAAATAGAAATGTCTTAGAAATACAAATAGAAATGTCTTATGAATACAAATAGAAATGTCTTAGAAATACAAATAGAAATGTCTTATAAATACAAATAGAAATGTCTTATAAATACATATAGAAATGTCTTATGAATACAAATAGAAATGTCTTAGAAATACAAATAGAAATGTCTTAGAAATACAGATAGAAATGTCTTAGAAATACAAATAGAAATGTCTTATGAATACAAATAGAAATGTCTTAGAAATACAAATAGAAATGTCTTAGAAATACAAATAGAAAAGCTCTAATAAACTATGAAAAGTTACTTTTATGAACATGCTTTTCTTTGGACAGCGACAATACAGTGCATTTTTTGTTTTTCTGCATTTGCAGCTTGTTTTTTATTCTGTAGGATGTTGAATCTTCTCCATCACCTTATATATCTGTATCATCTGACTGAGCAAGTGAATAAATAAATATATTACTGGCAAAACCATATTTAATTAATGATGGTAATAAATAGGAGGTCTAATTGTATTTATTGTATTTTTAAAGGGTCTAAGTAATAAAAGCAAAGAGTTCATTGGACAATGTCGGAGGAAACTGTGGTTTGGCTAATGGGTTTTATCCGGTTCTAGAGTTTTCCCGCACCCATCCTGCTTCTGATGTTGTAATCATTGGAATTTCTCACTTGAAAGAAGCTGATTCCGTAATGGCTATGATACTTCCTTGCAACCATTGGTGTAGGAACCCGGGTGGGGGGACGTGTCCCACCCAATATCAGAAACAGGTAGATTTGTCCCACCCAAAAATGAAACCACAGGAAAAGCAGAAACTGTTTAAAATACTTATATTTTGAAAGCGTGTTTTGGAAGTCTTTGCAGTTCACGCGCTGTGTTTGTTGTTAACAGTGGGCTCTGGTTGTTAGGTTGCGGGGGGCTCTCACCTTGCTGGAGTGTGGGGTAGCTAGCGGCAACTTTAGTGCTGCTAGCTAGTGAACGCGAGTTCAGTGATCAGTGATGAAAGCAATGAATAGCAACGATTACCATATATACTGAATTAAAACAGCTTGAGTATAATGTGTTGTTATGGTAACAGACTAGGAGGGTTTGGATTAGCTAACATTTATATTAACTTTAGTCAGAAAGTACTCTGAAATGTAAAGTTAGATTTCTCTCTGACCACGCCCCAAACTGCAGACTGCTACTACACTACATACATCAAAAAATAAATATAATCAATAAATATAATAAATAAATAAATAAAAAAACTCTAAAAAGAGCTCCACCCACTGAAGATCAGTAGAACCTTCAGCGCGCCAGTCCATCATGACATCACAATGGGCGGTGACTTCATCAGTGAATGCGACCTTCCATCCTCAGCGTACACGTCTATAAACTGCTGCGTCATCTACAGGAACTTCAGATCTCTGAACTTCTCTGAAGGAGAACCTTGATCCGTTAGAGAACCAACAGTTTAGATCATCGTTAGAGAACCAACAGTTTAAATCATCACCTTCATACCTGGATAACAGTAAGTGACCAGCTGTACCTTCAACTTTTATTTTATATTATATTATATTATATTATATTATCTTATATTATATTATATTAATCAGAGTACTTATTTGTGAGTATGTTATGATCCACGTTAATGTACATAACTATGTTAATATGAATAAATGATAACTTTATATAATTATATTACATTATAATATATATATATATATATATATGATATTTAATAGTATTTACTGAATCACTTATAGTGCATACTGAATAATATACTGAATTATAGATTATTTGTTTTCTGTTTCTGCAGTGAGCAGAGCTGAGACTGGAACTTCAGCCTCTGACAGCGGCGCCAGAGAAGCCCCACGTATGGGTGACCAGCCGGTCAGTGTCAACGCTAACCCTGGACCCGTGACCGTGTCGAGCTCCTCGCAGCCGCTGCAGTGCTCAAACAACTCCAGCTCCTCCTCCTCGTCATCACCCAGCGGTTCCTCCACTGGGAAGAGCGCAGCACCCGTTTCTCCTGCTTCTGATTTGTGTAGCATGATGAAACGTCTTAAGTGCTCATCACCTCCCCCAGCTACAGTTCACCGCCCTAAACAGGGGGACGTCATGATGACCGACCTGACCATCCAGCCAGGACTGCAGCCTACGCCACACATCCCAGCATCCTCTGCACCACAGCCGGGGTGCAGCACCAACGCTGTGTGTGGGTTCTCAGCTGCTTCTCTGAAACCGGCAAGCAGCTCTGCAGTCCAGCCTATGATCACTGATGGCTACGTGGCCCTCAGTCAGGTTGTGGATGAAGATGTCTCCATGCAGACGTTTAGCTCTTCTGTTGTCATGTACTCACCTCCACCCTCCAATCCGTGTAGCATGGACAGCGCTGTGAGCTTCTCACCTTCCGCAGGTAGATTTGCAGCACTGGACGCAGAGGAAGACATGATTGTTGACCTGGCAGGACCGCAGCCTGAGGGACCAGCACCAGCATCTTCTGCACCACAGCGTGAGTGCAGAACTAACGCTGCGGCTGCGGCCCTCCAGGCATCCACAGTCCCCCCGAGTCTGTCTTCCCTGCAGAAGGCACAGCAGGCAGGGGGCTCCGTTGCCTACACTCAACAGGTAGCCCCTGCTCCTAAGAGCTCGTCTTCTGCGTCCACCATGTCCCGGAAGAGGAAGCTGGACACGTCAAAGGCCATCGGAGACGCTGATTACGCAGCACGTCCTCCAAAAAGACGACGACTCTCCACCAACACCAAGAGCCGTAAGCGAAAGAGGACTGAGGCTGCTGACGAGGAGGAACCGCCCAGCAAGAGGAGGAGGAGGACAACCTGAAGACCTGAGACAATCACCTCTCACCTTCAACCCTTCATTCCCTGTTCATAGCTTTTCCCCCCTACATGAGACCGTCCCATCCTGTCTCATAAATACTGTAAATAAACTCCTTCAGCATGGTTCAGTGTGAAACGCCTGATTGGTCTACATACACAAACCTAGACATTTGATTGGCTCCTCTTACAAACAGGAGGTACACTCTAGTGAGAGATTAGTCACTGTTTCTAAACTCATCAGCAGTGAGTCTGCTTTAGTTTACTATATGTACTTCCCAGTGATGTACCCAACACAGCTATACTCAAGTATACTTGGTTAATACTAATAAGTACACAGGAAAGTATGTAAGTATATGTTGTACTTAATCAAAGCAGAAGTAAATATTCACGTCCTGCACGAAAAAGCATCCAGTACAATATCAGTTCAGTTATTTAGATTTATAAACTTTTATATAGACTAGAAATACGCACCTCATCCTGAGTATGTCTTGTTAATGTTTATGAGAGTCCACTGGTGAGTATACTTAAAGTAAAAGTAGTTAAAGTTCTATTTTAATAATAAAAAATAAAATCTAAATTCAAACCTCATCATCTACATTAAAGTTCAATAATAATACATAAGTAGTAAATTATAAGTATTATGTACGAGTATATTTTCAGTTTAGATACTACTGAACGAGTATTGTACTGAGAGTGTACTTAAAGTATACCTTCATAAACTAAACAGTGGGATATCAGTATATGAGGTGTAAACTAGAGGTGGTCTGGAGGTGCAGTGGGTGGAGCTGCAGCTTCACAGCAGGGAGGGTTTGGGTTGGACTCCCAGACACAGTGAGCAGGTTCCTCTCCGTGTGGAGTTAGTTTGGTCTCCCAGTGTCTGTGTAGTTTCCTCCAGCACTCCAAACACATGCGGCCAGTTGAACTGACATTAGAACCACTTATTAGCAAATGCGTCCCCCAGCAATGTCAAACCCGCTCCTACGCCCTGACCTGTTGCAGTGAAGCAGGATCTCACAGCTGTATATACTATTTTTCTTGTATTTCATTTTGTTTGCTTTCCATTCATGTGTACTGTTACCATAATGCCAATTTTGCATTAAACATTCAGCTTTTTTACTGTGTCTGTAGGAGTGGGATATAAATAGCCTCTGTTCTGACTGGTTGCCTTGTATTGTGCCTAATTCAAAAGGTGATCCCCCAAACCTTCCACTCCAAAAACTCAGACAACAACCCACACCACTTGCACACGTACAGCCAGTCATATGGAAAAGCATGCATTTCAAACAGGCTGGTTTTTGCAGCGTACGTTTTTCTTTAAAAGGAACATACAGGCCGAGGACTGAACATTGAGCTCTTCTAGTTCACAACAAAAAGCAGTTTTCTGTAAAGTGGGCACTTTAAGTGTGCAAGAATGGAGGCTGTACTTCCAAAGATCAATATGCTCTCCAGCATGAAGCCCCCTTAAAAAGTGCACGCCATTACGGCGAATATTCTGTTTTGTATTTATTTTTTTATCTATTTCTTGTCCTTTATCACTGCAGTTTGGGGAATAAACGGAAAAGCTAAAAGATAAGCTGATATGTTATTGATGCTAAGGCTGCACAATAGTCCTGCGGATTTGGGCCTGGGAATCGTTACAGGAAGGATAGAGTTCAGGCAGATGAGTAAACGGATGGAATAAAATATGATGGTCTTCCTGTGAGGAGTGAAGACGAAGCATGTGTAGAAATGAAAAGACACTTTTGGCTGGTGTGAAATCACTGTGTGTGCTCAACCGCTCCAGAAGGGAAGATGTCGAGTAATTGGACCTAAGAGAAGTCATGCAGTAGACGCAAAAAAAAAAAAAAAAAAAAAAAAGCTGCTCAAATCAAATCATTCACTGAACTGTTCCTACTGCTCGAGCAGAAACACTGAGCAGAATCTCTGCATATGTTTTCAGGACCTTCTATATTTTAAACACATAAAAGTACGCCTTTAAAAGTTCAAACTTCGGAATAAACAAGACAGCTCTGAAAAATGCTCACATCTTGCTGTTGAGTTTGTTGCCAGGGGGTGTTGCACTTGAAACAGTGTTCTTTCTAAGCCAGTGAACATTAAAGGGGAATTCCAATGATGTTTTTCAAAACTGTGTAATTTCGCTGTTAACACTGAAACTAAGTGATGTGAAAAGTTTCCCTGTATAGAAACTTACAGAGTCAGAACTGGTCACTGTGATGGTTTACACTTACCAATCCAATAACTGGAGAAAATCGTGTGAGTAATTTTATGACTAATCTGATCAATGCATTTATATGCACCTGGATAATCAGATAATGTGAAAACTATCATAAACTCAAGCTTATCTTGTTTTTTTAAACATCAAATCACTTTAGCAGAAAATGTGCGAAACATCATCTAGACAACAAGGAAGATTGAAATCCTTTAAGCTTTAAAGCATGTAGTTGGTTTTAGAAATGTTTTGTAGCCATCTTGCGGGCTGTGTTAATTGTGTAAAAGTAAAAGTGTACAAGTGCTACAAGTGATCTAAGAAATCTGAGTGTGTTGTTTAAATGACATCTCAAATTAGATTATTAGATTACTAAGTACATGTAAACATACTCTTTGATGATAATTTAATTTGGCTTAAAAGAGGTACATGCAGGATGTATTAAACAAAGTAAGGCAAGAGAGCTATTTTACTATAAACACGAATACATATAAATACTCAGTAAACAAACGTAGGTTCACTGGTGGGTTTGGATAAGAGAACTGAATGGCTGTATTTGCATTATAAACATTAAGAATCCTAGTTCTTATCACCACCACCACCAGTATGAAGAATACTATACAGAGATTTAAGATATCAAAGATGTTAAGATATCAAAGATGTTAAGATATCAAGGATGTTTCCCTTTCATTTAGTGTGTTTTGTAGTTTCTTGTGCATGTAAATGGTGTCTAGAGTTAAAAACATCACTAGAATTGCAACCTTATTCTGTGTTACAAGGTGACATCATCTCGCAACACAATCGTTATTGCCTGCCTCTGAGCAATCTTGGCACATCCTTCCAAAATGCACAGAGAGGTAATTACAGAAATAAATAACCAGTTTAAAATATTTAAATTAACCTGGTCCAGTCTAGTTTCTTATTCCCAACTTTCCAGATTGGACTGATGCTATTGTAGGAATGGCAATTTGGACATTGACCAATCAGAGCAAACCAATCAGGGCTCATTGGAAGGGCAACTCTTCAAGAACTCTTTGATCATTCTGTCTAAAGATGCAAGAAACCTTGGGGTGACTCTGGATGACCAGTTATCGTTCTCAGCCCATATTACGAACCTGACTCGGTCATGCAGATACATTCTCCACAACATCAGACGCATCCGACCCTTCCTCTCTCAGGAGGCCTCCCAGGTGCTCGTCCGGTCTCTTGTCATTTCAAGGCTCGACTGCAACTGCAACTCGCTCCTGGCTGGTCTTCCTCTGCAGACCATCAGGCCCTTACAACTGATCCAGAATGCAGCAGCACGGCTCGTCTTCAATCTTCCCAGGTTCACTCATGTCACCCCACTGCTGCGCTCCCTTCACTGGCTTCCTGTAGCTGCTCGCATTCAGTTTAAAGTTCTGATGCCTACAAAGCCAAGAATGGACCAGCTCCTCCTGACCTTATGGCAATGGTCAAAAGTCGAACCGCACCTCGAGCCCTTCACGCTTCAAGTACAGCTCGGCTTGACCCGCCATCACTCAAGATCCATGGAAGACACGGGACAAGATGCTTCTCTGTCCTGGCACCCAGATGGTGGAACGAACTTCCACTGGCTGTCCGAACAGCGGACTCTCTCACAGTCTTCAAACGCATCTCTTTGTAAAGCACTTATAAACACTAATCTACTAAAGTACTGGTGTAAACTGTAATTGCACTTGATCTTCTAGGAGCTCTGGCTAAGTATTGCACTTGTACTGTATGTAGTCTTGTATTTGTTCTCTTCTCTGTAGGTGTTCCAGTCTTGCTAGGTATTGCACTTGTACTGTATGTAGTCTTGTATTTATTCTCTTCTCTGTAGGTGTTCCAGTCTTGCTAGGTATTGTACTGATACTGTATGTAGTCTTGTATTTATTCTCTTCTCTGTAGGTGTTCCAGTCTTGCTAGGTATTGTACTGATACTGTATGTAGTCTTGTATTTATTCTCTTCTCTGTAGGTGTTCCAGTCTTGCTAGGTATTGCACTTGTACTGTATATAGTCTTGTATTTATTCTCTTCTCTGTAGGTGTTCCAGTCTTGCTAGGTATTGCACTTGTACTGTATGTAGTCTTGTATTTATTCTCTTCTCTGTAGGTGTTCCAGTCTTGCTAGGTATTGCACTTGTACTGTATGTAGTCTTGTATTTATTCTCTTCTCTGTAGGTGTTCCAGGCTTGCTAGGTATTGTACTGATACTGTATGTAGTCTTGTATTTATTCTCTTCTCTGTAGGTGTTCCAGTCTTGCTAGGTATTGCACTTGTACTGTATGTAGTCTTGTATTTGTTTTCTTCTCTGTAGGTGTTCCAGTCTTGCTAGGTATTGCACTTGTACTGTATGTAGTCTGGTATTTGTTCTCTACTCTGTAGGTGTTCCAGTCTTGCTAGGTATTGCACTTGTACTGTATGTAGTCTGGTATTTGTTCTCTACTCTGTAGGTGTTCCAGTCTTGCTAGGTATTGCACTTGTACTGTATGTAGTCTGGTATTTGTTCTCTACTCTGTAGGTGTTCCAGTCTTGCTAGGTATTGCACTTGTACTGTATGTAGTCTGGTATTTGTTCTCTACTCTGTAGGTGTTCCAGTCTTGCTAGGTATTGCACTTGTACTGTATGTAGTCTTGTATTTGTTTTCTTCTCTGTAGGTGTTCCAGTCTTGCTAGGTATTGCACTTGTACTGTATGTAGTCTGGTATTTGTTCTCTACTCTGTAGGTGTTCCAGTCTTGCTAGGTATTGTACTGATACTGTATGTAGTCTTGTATTTATTCTCTTCTCTGTAGGTGTTCCAGTCTTGCTAGGTATTGCACTTGTACTGTATGTAGTCTTGTATTTGTTTTCTTCTCTGTAGGTGTTCCAGTCTTGCTAGGTATTGCACTTGTACTGTATGTAGTCTGGTATTTGTTCTCTACTCTGTAGGTGTTCCAGTCTTGCTAGGTATTGCACTTGTACTGTATGTAGTCTGGTATTTGTTCTCTACTCTGTAGGTGTTCCAGTCTTGCTAGGTATTGCACTTGTACTGTATGTAGTCTGGTATTTGTTCTCTACTCTGTAGGTGTTCCAGTCTTGCTAGGTATTGCACTTGTACTGTATGTAGTCTGGTATTTGTTCTCTACTCTGTAGGTGTTCCAGTCTTGCTAGGTATTGCACTTGTACTGTATGTAGTCTTGTATTTGTTTTCTTCTCTGTAGGTGTTCCAGTCTTGCTAGGTATTGCACTTGTACTGTATGTAGTCTGGTATTTGTTCTCTACTCTGTAGGTGTTCCAGTCTTGCTAGGTACTGCATTGTCTTTTTTCTAGGTATCTGCACTGGCTCTGTGTTTATGGCAGTGTTTGAGTATAAGAGTAGTTTGGACTAAAACCTGTTTGTACTAGATAGAGATACATACTCTAACCCAACACTAAGCACATTTGTAAGTCGCTCTGGATAAGGAGCATTGCTTTTTACCCTTATAAATTCTTTACATTCTAACTGGATTGTATGATTCCTTCATACTTTTCTCGTTGAAGATTAAGCCGCTTGACTCCTTCTCATGTCACACGATTGACGATGGATCTTGCTTTTATTTGCATGGGCACAAGGATTAATTGTAGATTAATAGTAGGTTAACGTAGGTTAACAGAAGAAAGCTGTTAACCTTTGTCACATAAAATGTGTCAATCATGGCTGAATTTCTCAATTAACTGGATAATATTTTAATAGGGCTTAAAAAAGCCCATCAACCAAAACATCTAGCAAGCAGCATTCTGTGTGCAGCATCCTGTGACTACTTATGAAGGACCAGTGGATGACTAATCCAAACTATGCAACAATGGAGGACCTATTTACATCTACAAGGTGGACAAGCAAGGCATGAGTGTCTAATAGACTTCTGCAACATTACTTTCCATTCAAGCTATATCACTATCACTACTCATGTACTGAGAACGATCTGCCATTCATACAATACCTGCTTTGTGGTGGTCCTGTGGGGGTCCTAACCCTTAAAGAACACTGTAAAAAGTGTGCAACAGAGTATACAGAAAAACAGATGGAACTACAAAGTTGATCAAATGGAAAATAAGTGTAGATACATGAAGGCCAGTCAGTGTATATACTTCAGTACTTGATTGTACCTGTACTTTGTGTTACAACCCCTGTTGTAATTTTTGGCAGCGCTGCTGTTTACGTGTTTCTTCCTGTTCTCTTGTTCCAGGTGTAGCCTGTCAGCCTGTGATTGCCTGTGACGTCTCCCTGTTCCTGATTGGTTGCCTGGTTCTCAGCGTCTGTTTGCTGTTTGGAAATAAACTGTAAATATACATTTCTTCTTGTACATATTGTGAGTAGCGTGTAGTAGGGTGTTTGACGCCATCTGTGTCTTCTGTTTCACTTTGCTTTGGGAAGGTAAGGTCTCTCTTTCTCTCAGCCAGTGCTCTTTTTGTTTCTTGTGTTGGCCTCGTCAACTCCTGAAGCTTAAACACCTGCTCAATAAAAAGTTGTCTCATTTGCCTCTCTGCGAACCCTAGACCTGGCCGTAACATTCGCTCCTATTGCACATGCTATATTACTCTCAGCTTTTTATTCATTCTTTTTTACTATTTTTAAATGCTAATTCTGATTATCAGAAGGGCTCACTTGAACAGAAGCTGATAAATTATCTAAAAAACAAAAATTACATCTTTATTGCAGCCAGTGAAGTGGAACGTTTCTAAAACACCCATACTGATAAAGATAAAACAGATAAATTCCTTGTGTTGCATGTGTTGCTATTGTGATCGCAGAGCTGAACATCTCTAGATATTCCCGTAGATATACAAACATACCGAGTCACTTTTCACTGTGACAATGTGAGTATTGCAGGAGGACACAAGCTTCCTAGATATGGACAAAGTGAACTTGAATGTCACTGAATCGATTCCAAAGCTCTGGAGTCCACCCTGAACTCCCAGATGCCTGGAAACACAGAACTGACCCTTTCTGAGATTGACTCCCAGCCCTGATTGGTACTGAAGGGACTGGAATGGTGAGTCCATTATACTGGACACATCAGTAATTTCTTTGTCCAAATGGATTTTTGATTAGATTTGAAACAAAAGTAAAGCTTGATTTACTTAACGTAAATCAAATTAAATGATAAAATTCAGAGATCCAAGGCTGCTTTGTAAGAAAGCTTGTTTGGTTCATATACCAAACCTGTGCAAAAGTATGAAACCTCGGTGTAACCTTAGACTCTGAGCTCTGTTCTGTTTAATCCAGCATGTAAGTGCAGTCAGTAAAGTAGCTTTTTATAATTGGAGAAATGTCACTGAAGCTGGACCTTTTCTGTCCCAGAGCAACACAGAAAAACTTGTTTTTGTGCTCGTTACAAGCAGAGTTGATTCCTTTGATGCTCGTCTTACTGGGGTTCCTAAGAAAGCAGTGCAGTCCCTTAAATATATATATATATATATATATATATA